>JXSR01S014365.1:4428-15827 GCA_000969725.1 Ophiothrix spiculata | reverse complement strand
TGGAATGACATAGTCACAAAGGCACAGTGCAATGTAATGTAAATTACCTGCAGTTATTAATTTATGAGTACAATTCCTGAAGTCAAACACTGTTGATATATATTTTATTTGTATAAGTAGAGTGTTTTGAGGAAATAAATGTGTATACAAACATTTGATAAGATTTTTATGTGGATCAAAGGTTACTGATATCTGACTTGTGTCATTAAGTACAAGCTTGAATGACTCATCAAAGTGCTATGTGTCTGAAACCTTGGAGAGTGCAATGCCAACATTTATTGGCTTTCATGGGGGACACTCACATATATTTATTATGTTATACGTAACATTAGCTACTTTTTTACAGAAAGTGCATAATTAGAGGTGAGTCGCATTAAAAAAACCCTGTTTTTAGCCTTAAAATATCCCAAGTAATGGGTAGGGGTTCCATACTATGACCAACAGGCTTCCTCTAAATTTTTCTAAATGTTCTGTTATGCACATGACTAGGTCTGACTCTCCAAAATACTGTAGTTCTTATTCAATGGGTGATGCAACTCTTGATGAAGTTAGTGATTTTAAATTATTAGGTGTGACATTCAGTAAAGATCTGTCTTTTGGTACTCATATCAACAATGTCACAAAGAAGATCTCTAAGTTGTCTGGTTTTATCATTAGGTGTACCAAAAACATGTCTTCCACTGCCCTTTTGAATCTTTTCAAGTCCCTTGTTTTACCACATCTTATTTATTGTATTTGTGTTTGGGCGCCTTTTCAGGGAAATCATATTGATAGGTTGGATAGGGTTCAAAGGAAAATTACTCGGGTGATATTTTATAGGAATTCATTTGATGTCGAATGTAGGCCTAGTTATGAAGAAAGGCTTTCCAAACTTGATTTGTTGAAATTTGAGGATTCATGCAAATTCCATAGACTTGTGTTTGGGTTCAAATTAATGAATGGATTGTTGCCTGCATCTTTCGACCAAATGGTGCACTTGAGTAAGATAAAAAATTCTAGATTACTGCATGTAACCGCCAGAAGTTCTTCTTTTTTCAATTCTCTGTTTGTGTCTCTTCCACGACTATGAAATGAATTTACTTCTGATGTTAAAGAGTGCCATGATCTTTCTATATTCAAATCTGAATGTAGGTCATTTTTCATAGAATTGTACAGTTAATTCATTTTCATCCCTAATTCATATAGAGTTCAAATATTGTTGTTTTATTTACTTTGTTTCAAAAATGTTTCTTTTTAAATGTACAGGATAAGTGAGCACTTTGTGTTTTGGGTTTCACTAAACCCATTCATTTTTCCTAAATTGCTTGCATTTTGTTATTGTAATTTGTTTTGTTAATATTCATGTAAAGTTATAATCTTTGTTTTATAACAACATATATATGTAAATTGTTTTAAATGTTTGTAAATTGCAAGTGATTTGAATAAATATTATTATTATTATACCTTGCTGCACACCCCAATTAATTTGAGTACCCTGAGCTTTGCATCAATCACCTTTTAACTGGTGTTGTGTGGTGTTTTCCAATACCGACCAATGCAAAGAAGACACCACATAGCATCCATGCGATCCATCTGTGTTTATTAATCTGGTTTATTTTTCTCAAGCAAAAATCTTCCCCACCACTAAACTGCCAAAATAAAACCCAAATTTCATTCCTAAAATCTTATTAGAAACTTTCTACACTCTTTTCTTTGCACTATTTGAGAACTTTTTTGAGAGAAGTATCCAGCTGGAAAGGGTTAAGCAGTTTTAAAAAATCCATCCTCTACTCTGTTAAATATTTATAATTTGATTTTAACAAAATTGTTCTTAAATCTCTTCCACAGTTCCTCTATGACCCTCTGAAAGAAGTGATCCCAATAGTAATCCAATGTGTTGTGGAAGAGGGTGACGAGCATGCAGGTCACAGTCACAGCACATTTGCCACGTTTGAGCAAACTTCCGACGGTGTGTTCGCCCTCAAACCACTCAAACAGAAACAGATGGTTGATGGTGTGTACTATCTGCTGCAGGAGATTTATGGGATTGAGAATAAGAATGCTGCCGAGAATCAGACCAAGGTATGTCAATTCAAATTTGCAGGCTTGAAAAAAAATTATGCATACAGATAAGAACCACTTCCTATAAAACAAATCTACAGGGTTTGTACGCCAAGAACGTGTGCGACTTTGCAGCAATTAGGAAAATGCATTGTGCGTATCTCGGTTGGTCAAAAGACTGTATAATCGTGTGAAAGATAGGTACGTGCTACGTAGTAGGCTTGTTTACTCCACACATTTGCTGTGTTCAGGTGTTCATGATTTGTAGGAAATTTAATGACTTCAATAATAAGCACTTTGAAAATTCTATTTCAAAATTCACCAATTAATGAAAATTGTTGAAAATAAATCAATTTTAATTTTTATAATTTTGCATATACTTGGGGAGCTGTAACTTAATTTCATAGATTTACTGGG
Source organism: Ophiothrix spiculata (assembly GCA_000969725.1). Lineage (NCBI taxonomy): Eukaryota > Metazoa > Echinodermata > Ophiuroidea > Amphilepidida > Ophiotrichidae > Ophiothrix > Ophiothrix spiculata. Next base: position 13,370 of record JXSR01S014365.1, on the reverse strand, counting down.
ATATTCATGTACATGATACATAACCAAGACTGGTTCTCCCAAATGGCAGTTTGTGGGAACCGCATTAAGACCAGTTCCCCGGTCATTATTAAGATTCTATTACAGCCTAAATGTTACAAACCAAATTTTTCATAGAGTGGATGACTGATGTTATGCATCACATTATTGTTGATATAATACAGCTTGACTACAAAAATTATGTGGGTAAATCTTACATCTCGGAATTTTCTCCCCGTATCTTTCTTTTTACAGGTTGATGATGATGAATATCTTGAGGATAATAATTCTGATTGCGTCATCTGTATGTCTGATGCCAGGGATACCCTCATCCTACCATGTCGACATCTGTGTTTGTGCAATGGTTGTGGTAAGTAGTTCAGTTACCAAGGAATTTATTTATTTATTTAATCTTTCTTTAGGCAGGGTACCCCTTCAGTGATACGCACTGATTTCCAAGGAAGGTCCTGCAAACAGTAGTTGAATAAAAACAATTTCGCGATTTTATACATACATGGTACCTCGAATATATATTAGTATTCCATTTCCGAGTGATACATTTTCTACTGGGCTTTTGTAGTTGCAACACTGGTTTATGTGTGGCACATATTTATTATGTTGCATTATTTGCCAGTTTTCAGTGCTTGTGAAATGCTTATGAGCGGGCAACCATATCTGCACACACATAAATTAGCAAAATAGCCAATGTAGTACTCAGGGAAACTTAAAAGCACAGAAAGATGATTAATCACTAAATTTTCCTTTAGATATGGCAATGACATGTTATTGAATATGAACATCTGTTTGACTTTTTTACAGCTGACTCTCTCAGATACCAAGCCAGTTGTTGTCCTATATGCAGAGCACGTAAGTATACTTGTAGCAACAAAAAAAGGTGAAAAACGGGTGTTTTAAGACTCGCACTTTACGTACTCATGTTTGAATTAGAGTGAAACCAATCAAGTCAACTACAAGGTGTTGTGTGGTGTTTTCCAATACCGACCAATGCAAAGAAGACACCACATAGCATCCATGCGATCCATCTGTGTTTATTAATCTGGTTTATTTTTCTCAAGCAAAAATCTTCCCCACCACTAAACTGCCAAAATAAAACCCAAATTTCATTCCTAAAATCTTATTAGAAACTTTCTACACTCTTTTCTTTGCACTATTTGAGAACTTTTTTGAGAGAAGTATCCAGCTGGAAAGGGTTAAGCAGTTTTAAAAAATCCATCCTCTACTCTGTTAAATATTTATAATTTGATTTTAACAAAATTGTTCTTAAATCTCTTCCACAGTTCCTCTATGACCCTCTGAAAGAAGTGATCCCAATAGTAATCCAATGTGTTGTGGAAGAGGGTGACGAGCATGCAGGTCACAGTCACAGCACATTTGCCACGTTTGAGCAAACTTCCGACGGTGTGTTCGCCCTCAAACCACTCAAACAGAAACAGATGGTTGATGGTGTGTACTATCTGCTGCAGGAGATTTATGGGATTGAGAATAAGAATGCTGCCGAGAATCAGACCAAGGTATGTCAATTCAAATTTGCAGGCTTGAAAAAAAATTATGCATACAGATAAGAACCACTTCCTATAAAACAAATCTACAGGGTTTGTACGCCAAGAACGTGTGCGACTTTGCAGCAATTAGGAAAATGCATTGTGCGTATCTCGGTTGGTCAAAAGACTGTATAATCGTGTGAAAGATAGGTACGTGCTACGTAGTAGGCTTGTTTACTCCACACATTTGCTGTGTTCAGGTGTTCATGATTTGTAGGAAATTTAATGACTTCAATAATAAGCACTTTGAAAATTCTATTTCAAAATTCACCAATTAATGAAAATTGTTGAAAATAAATCAATTTTAATTTTTATAATTTTGCATATACTTGGGGAGCTGTAACTTAATTTCATAGATTTACTGGGATATTCATGTACATGATACATAACCAAGACTGGTTCTCCCAAATGGCAGTTTGTGGGAACCGCATTAAGACCAGTTCCCCGGTCATTATTAAGATTCTATTACAGCCTAAATGTTACAAACCAAATTTTTCATAGAGTGGATGACTGATGTTATGCATCACATTATTGTTGATATAATACAGCTTGACTACAAAAATTATGTGGGTAAATCTTACATCTCGGAATTTTCTCCCCGTATCTTTCTTTTTACAGGTTGATGATGATGAATATCTTGAGGATAATAATTCTGATTGCGTCATCTGTATGTCTGATGCCAGGGATACCCTCATCCTACCATGTCGACATCTGTGTTTGTGCAATGGTTGTGGTGAGTATTTCAGTTACCAAGGGATTTATTTATTTATTTAATCTTTCTTTAGGCAGGGTACCCCTTCAGTGATACGCACTGATTTCCAAGGAAGGTCCTGCAAACAGTAGTTGAATAAAAACAATTTCGCGATTTTATACATACATGGTACCTCGAATATATATTAGTATTCCATTTCCGAGTGATACATTTTCTACTGGGCTTTTGTAGTTGCAACACTGGTTTATGTGTGGCACATATTTATTATGTTGCATTATTTGCCAGTTTTCAGTGCTTGTGAAATGCTTATGAGCGGGCAACCATATCTGCACACACATAAATTAGCAAAATAGCCAATGTAGTACTCAGGGAAACTTAAAAGCACAGAAAGATGATTAATCACTAAATTTTCCTTTAGATATGGCAATGACATGTTATTGAATATGAACATCTGTTTGACTTTTTTACAGCTGACTCTCTCAGATACCAAGCCAGTTGTTGTCCTATATGCAGAGCACGTAAGTATACTTGTAGCAACAAAAAAAGGTGAAAAACGGGTGTTTTAAGACTCGCACTTTACGTACTCATGTTTGAATTAGAGTGAAACCAATCAAGTCAACTACAAATAAGCTGTATGCATACATGCAACTAGTCCAAATAGGCCTTAAATACCCAAAAAGTTGCTTGTTTCTTATACTTTTGCTGACATTTAATATGACACCTTGGTGTGCATACTTTGTTATACATATGCTATACTTTGATCTGTGCACATACTTTGTTATACTAAGCTATACTTTGATCAAAACAAAGAAGTAGTACTGCTAAATAAGTGGGCCTCTTCTGGTGAAATAGAACTCTAGAAGACACAACATTGTATATGTGACTTATGCATCAGTATCTCTGGGGGGATGTGTAAGTGGGACTACAATACCTTTGCTCGCGGATGAAGAAAAGTCTAAAATTCCCGCCTATTTAGTGATGATCAAAGTACAATGTAGTATTTTTCACATTCACTTTATTTTTGTTTGCAGCATTCCGAGCCCTTCTACAGATCCGAGCTTTGAGAAAAATTGGCTCAGCTGTTACAACTCCTGTAGATGAAGAAGAAAACACGGTGAGTAACGGAATCATCCCTGCTGTGTCACCATGACTATCCATGATCAAGTCTTGTTTTGATCCAGCATGTCAGCCTTAATCTTAAGAAAGGCACTATAATCTGCATCACAATTCTTTGGACAATGTAAATTATCATCCAGAGTGCAGAACCGATTGTTTATGAACGTGAATTTGTGGTCATACGATCAATTCTGTCCGAGCAATTTTGACAAATACTTTACCTGTGAAATAAAGTTTACTACCTATTATACACCATAGGTACACGTCTTTGAACAAAGTGAACATAGTACCTACCTCCTTTAAATAGTCCTAGAACATAACTCATGCCAGAGGGAACTTTGTTCAAACATTTGCTTGAATAGATTCATCAGGAAGGTCAAGTAAACATGATTAAAATGATGGAAAATGTGAGTTTTTTCAGGAATTTTCTAATGAAAATTTTAATCATGTTTGTTCAAACATGTTATCTGTAGCTAAGAATAGAGGAGGTATCCTTACATAAATAGCAAAGACTGTACAGATGGTAAAAAGGGGCCCACTCATGCAAAATGACTGGAAAGTATAATCCTTCATACATCACAAAACTATTAAATTAAATAAAGCCAGTTAGCCTGACTTAGTTTCTTAGTGATTTGCAGATAGAGCCACGGTCTGGATGGTGAATTTACTTCTAATATTGCTTTAACACTGCTCGAATGAATTTAATGGGCGGGCAATTGAGTCTGTGTGTAGCTTCGTGTGCGCCAAACTGCACGCATATTTGACCTTGAGATCGAGGCTCTCCACGCAAATGGCAAATCAATGCAAACAGAATACTGTGGCACAAATGTCTTCCATGGGGAGTATTAGCGCAAGTAATGACACTCAGTCTTGCAGCCCTTTGATTTTTATCTTGTGCTCTATAATTATTTAGCCACCTACCCCTCATTTGATCAAGGAAATAATCCAATCTTGTATGGTTCATTATCATATAATAAATGTATGTTGCTTTCATAGTTGATATTTTTATTTAATTTGCAATACAGGTCAGCCAAGAGAATGTTCCAGCCGGTTATGAAGCAATTCCATTAGGGGAAGCATTGAATGGACCGACCCCTACCAGGCAAAACGTACAAGGAGCTGAAGGTAATGTATGGTTGTTATGATCATAAGCTTACATTATGGAACATTAATATATTATCCATATAACATCCTAACAAGGAAAAATTGAAATGATACTTTTTCAGAGCCTTGGTTGTAAGAAGCACGTAGCTTGCAGGGTCATCACTCATTCAGCGTGTGTGAATCCCTCTTAGTCACATGACCACCTGGTTGGGCGGTCATGTGACAGCAATTTTTACGGACATGACAGAGTCCAGTATCAGTATCAGGGGTGTGGAATCTCCCCGTTTTTGCTTATTTCCTCGTTTTTGAAAAAAAGACAACATTTGAGCTTTTTCTTTCATTTTCAGCCTATTTTTGACATTTTTCAATGTTTTCCTCGTATTTAAAAAGAGGTCACTCACACCCCTGCAGTATACACCCCGGGGTATACACGATGCTTTCCTAACAACAGTTGTATTACTTTGTTGTAGAAAAGCAGCCCCTCTTTTGCGCTGTTTTTCTCTTTTTTGAAAATTTTATTAAATGGCAAAATGTTGGCTGTTTCTTTCATTTCCTCCCCATTCTACTCCATGGTCACGTGCCAGTGATTCCTCTTTATTTTAAAAGTCTTTGCTCTGTTTCATATTGAATCTCTCACATAAAAGATAAATAAATACACATCACTCACCTAATAATGTTTACTTTAATTAATAAATTTTAGAACTGCTCAAAAAATGTAAGATCTTGGTCAACTTAGTATTATAGAAAGATTATAGAGAGATTGAAACATGTGTTCATCATATAAATAATGAAATTGAGTTTTGTATAATCAGCTGATGTATGACAACATTTTGATCATTTTATGTTTGTCTCTATACAGGTGGTACAACAGATAGAGTAGGCTCGGCAACAAGTGAAGGCAGAAGTAGGAGGCAGAGAAAGTAAGTAGAAATCAACTTGAAAATTGATGATTTGGCTTTCAGTGTTAACATTGTTCTTAGATATACTTGAAAATTTATGAATTGGCTTTCAGTGTTAGCATTGTTCTTAGATGTGATATATTCTACACATTGTAGTATATGCTAATCTAAAAAGCCTGCAGTTTATTTGAATGAAATTTTTTCATACACTCATCAGTAGTCAAATAATGAATCATTTATCACAGACAGTATTTTCTTGTTTCTTAAAATGTCACTATTTATGATTAGACTTGTTGGTTTGTTTAACTCTAGTGTGTGGATTTAACTCTTGAATGCACCTGTAGTCTGATGCAAACATAGATTTCCAAGTTCTTGGTGTGTACGTCAAGCTCAAGACTTTGAGTTCAAGTTCAGGAATTGAATCCAACAACAATACATCATTAGCTAAGAGGATACCAATTGAAACATAACAAACAAATCCTAGCTATAGTTTAGTTTGTAAGCAGTGAATCTGCCATGGTGGTAAATTATCCATGGGGGATGGTAGTTAATGTCCATATAGATCCCTTTGACTGAATGAATTATTTGCATATTTATTTTATCATCAGGAAAAACCGTTCCAGCTCAGCAGCATCTGTGCGTAGCCGCGCAAACACAACGGATGATTGTACAACAGGTTTTAGGGAGGAGAACGAACTGAAAAGTGGCATTCAGAACGGTGGTATACCTACTGTGGTGTCATTACCAAAAACTCCTGATAAAGCAAAAACATTGCCCTTGAATATGGACATTATGGTAAGAATTGCAGTCATAGTTATTTATAATGTTAATATAAGAAAACCTATCACATTTTGATCAATAAGTTTGTGGGTTGAGGTAGAAGTAGATAAGCTGTGTGGTTCTAATTAATGTATTGTGTAGTTGAACTTAATTGATGAACACTTGGAAAGTTTCAAGTAAATGTATGCTTCTGTTTTAGAAATTTAGAATGAATCATTAAAAAGTGATAAAAAATAATCATTTTGATACCAAGAACTCCCATATCTATCTTCTTTCTGACATTGTTGAAATCTTCAGCACAATACTTTATATGCAATATGAAAGAATAATCTTACTCAACTGTTGACACATGGTCTTTGTTGATTTCGTTCAGTATCCGCCTTGGAGAGAGATTTTAAGGTTAATGTTAAAACCAGAGAAATTTTGTTGTTTCTTCAATTTTCTAAGTACAAACTAAACTCTCAGATACCTCAACTTGCAAGTTTTAAATTTCTGCAAAATAAAATGCAAGCAGATATTTACTTGAAATGTACATATAATTCATCAATCAATCCTATTGCCTTTCTTCTACCCCAGGCCACAAACTTATTGAATACCCCTTTTATATGTTGCTTATTTCTTAGGTCTCTGCCAGGTCACATGTCATATTCTGGTGATGTATTTAAAATCACATGTAGGTTTCACAGTGTGACAGATTTTCCTATAGGCTATACAATAATTTATTGGACAGTGGAAACAAAAATACAGAGTACAGGGCCCCATTGTTTTTAAATGCAACCCCTGCCATGGATTTTTTTAAAATTATCCAATAAACTTTTATTTTGCCTATACATCATATTATCAGCGGTACAACTCACGACAGGGTAGAATTGTCCATGCTACTCAACTATTCTCACATACTTGTTTAGTTTGTCATCCCTGATGCTGGCTTACAATCTGGCAAAATCAAGCCTTCATGCATAAACATCTCACAAATTATATGTTTGTGACCGTCCATCCCAAGCCAGCTGTAAATGCAGCCTCGTCATTTTCACTTTTTAAAATATTTGCAAAGACCATGCGGATTAAAATGAATGAACTTCATTTTATTTCCAGAAGTCAAGCAATGGTCTGTTAAAGGTTGTTAGGGAGTAAAATGTATAATTGAGATAAACGTGTTCAGTGGTCTGTAAGCCGTAAATTTCTGTTGATTGTCCTTACAATATACAGATCTATTTCATATTTCCAAACATTTTCTTGAAATGAAACTTTGTTAATTTGCACAAAAAAAAATCAATTTCTTGGCCTCACAATATACAGATATAATTCATATTTCCGATCATTTTCTTGAATGAAACTTCAAAGCCAAAAATCAATTTCAGCAAAATACAATTTTGACACATTTATACTTGTAGCGCAAAATGGAGTTTGCTGAATTTACGGCTCCTTTTTAGAATGGCTGGTCACATTTTAAAGAATTATGTAATATAATTATATATGTTCATAACCTCAGAATCCTGAATGTTTCATTTTGATTTGTTCATTAAAGGCAACAACAGACAACCCTCCCTCTTACAAACAAGCAACTGGAAAAGCCTGCACACTGGTAAGATTATTTCACCTCAATTCAAATCAAATTTCTTACCTCACTGATTTTTTTTTCAAACTGATTAGAGAGTCCATAAACCTGTTAATTGTGTCATTCATTTCAGCTTAAGGTGAGCTTTTGGGCATTATGCTGCTGTTTCTTTTGGGAAGGCAAACTAGCATTTCAAATTCTCATGTAATATGCAAGTTGCAGAAATTTCTTCATGAAAATTTTTTAATTTACAAAAAGCTCTAAAAAAAGGGAAATGAAGATCATTTTAGCAATTATTCAAGCGTAAGGGTAATGCTAAGCCAACAGTCTTGAGCGTCCCATGGAATTAAAGTAAAAAAAAACCTTTATAAAATAACAAAATTCAGGATTTGGTGAGTCTGGGATGCATTTACAAATCCTTGTACAGTGAACGCTGCTTAATCGGGATTTTTGGTTATTTGACGTATTCAGTCAGGGAACTGTTTCTTTATGTACAAACTTGACCTGTTAATTTGGACATTCCTCCTGATAAACGATATAATTTTAGGCAAAATGCATTGATTTGATGAAAATTTCATAAAATGATGATGATAAAGTTAATGCAAATACAAGACAAAAATCTAAACCCACAATCCCAAATTCTGTTGAAAATCTCAGTAAAATTTTAATCTTTTCAACATGTCTCTAAAATTCTTATGTCCGCTTTTTGTCAGCTCATGAATTTAGTGTATGTTTTAGTGTGAAAACATCTCACTAATATGGCGATTTCTGTACTTTGCTTAATCGGGACAACAGATTTATCGGGATATTTTTGCTACTCCCGAGGTGTCCCAATTAAGCGGCGTTAACTGTACTAAGCTTGATCATTTTACTGCCAGGTTTTACTCCTATTGAGTTTCGTAAGTCTTCCATAACTTTTGCTTTTATTTTTATATCAGGCATCACCAGAGAAACTGGACTCAACTGCGTCAGACATTGAAATCTCTCCGTCATCCACAACAGATTTTACGTCCTCATCAATCAATAGCAAAACAACTGAAGAAAAAGTCTCAAGTGATTCAACTCAAGAAGCGAAAAGCAGCCCTGATAGCCCTGGTGAAGGCGATGTCAGGATGTGTGAACTGACTACAGCAGGTAAGATGGGGTGTGTTGCCCTGATAGCCCTGGTGAAGGGGATGTCAGGATGTGTGAACTGACTACAGCAGGTAAGATGG
>JXSR01S014364.1:12969-23369 GCA_000969725.1 Ophiothrix spiculata | reverse complement strand
GTTTAAGATGGCTTAAACGACTTTCAAACAGCATCAAACACATCATTTTTGTCAAGAAATTTGATGGAAAATGGTTTTAAGAGTTACAACAGATATATTTGTCCCTAAAATAGGCTGTTAACAACCTTGAAATACCAAATGGTTCCTGTATTGAGATTCAAAATGACCGCCAATATATGCTTCAAAGTGTTAAAGATGGCTTTAACAACTTTCAAACAGCATCATTTTTTCAAGAAATTTGATGAAAATGGTTTTAAGAGTTACAACAGATATTTTTTTCACTAAATTAGGTTGTTAAAAAGCTTAAAATACCAAATGATGCCTGAATTGAGATTCAAAATGGTCACCAAAATACGCTTCAACGTGTTAAAGATGGCTTAAACGACTTTAAAAAGCATCAAACACACTATATTTATCATGATATTTGATAGAAAATGGTTTTGGGAGATACAACAGGTATATTTGTCCCCAACCTAGGCTGTTAACAAGCTTAAAATTCCAATTGCATCTTTACTGAGGTTACAAAATGGCCACCACAATATATTTTAATGCCTTAAAAATGGGTTAAATGAGCTTAAAACAGCGTCAAATACGCAAAATGTTTGGATTTCAAACATGTTAATAGCCTAATTGGGGACGTTTGAAGCTGTTCCTCTCAAAACCATTTCCAATATTTTGAAAAATATAGTGTATATTTTGCTGTTTTAAAGTCATTTAAGCCATTTGTAGCATATTTAAACCTATTTTGGTGGGCATTTTGGATCTCAGTACAGGCTCCTTGTGGAATTTGAAGCTTGTTAACAGTATAATTTGAGGAGAATTTTGTCTGATATTACCTTTTCATCAATAATCTTGAATAATCAATGTTTTGAATAGTGCTAGTTTAATACATCTCTTAGCAATTTTATTGATAACAAATTATTTTGGCGGCCATTTTGGACCTAATTTTGGTGCCATTTTGGATTTGACACATATGGAGAATACAATTTAAGCAGAAATTGGGCTTTTCTTACCTTGAAGGTAATTTAACAGAAATAATTACATTGATTTTCTTGAATATTTGATATTTTAATGTCATTTTGGTGCCATTTTAACCCATTTTGAGACACAAAAATGTACTTTGGCGGCCATTTTGGACCTTATTATTGGTGGCATTTTGTATTTTATGCCTTGTTTTTAACTCAAGCCTAGTCTAATTAGCCTCATCGAATTGATTGACAAAAAAATTCTGGACTTACACACCAAAATTGCCCATTTTAGCTAAATAATAAATGATTTATAGTAATGTTTGCATATTGACGGCAATTTTGGCGGCCATATTGGATTTGGCGGATACTGTTTGATTTTCCAATAATCTTACTAGTCTCATTGACTTCATAGACCACTAAAACCTAGGTATAGACACCAAAATCACACATTTTAGACATCTAGTACCTCGGTTATAGCCATTTTAGGATTTTGGCGGCCATCTTGAAAAATACCAACTTCCGGAAGTCCGATTTTTTTAGATTTTTGATATGTTGTTACTGAGGATAAATACTACCTATATCAGTTGAAAAACCTTTTGTTGCAATTTTTTTGGGGCAAGGATGCTGAAATTCATAAATGCACTCGTCTAAAAATTCTCTGACTTGTTAGCGATTTTTTTATTGGGTTTTTCACTGATGATGAGTAACATATTTACAAATATTTCATTAAAGTAGTAGGAAATTCTATGGTCAGGATTTCTTTAAATGCATTGTTTTGTTTGGTAACGTTTGGTAACATTTTGGTGTAACCTTTTGGTAATGTTTGTGACATTTTTGAATTAAAACATGTGCTCATTTATAGAAAAACTTTTAAATTCCGGATTAGAAAATACTTTTCACGTACCAAGTAACAAACGTATGACTGAAAAAGCTGCTTATGTGGTCGAATAAAAAAAGCTGATTTTTTGCTTGAAGTCAAAAAAGTTTCATTTTCACTAGAATGAGCCATTATTCTTTTAAAGTAAATGTATTGGAGTTAAAGTTCGTCCTTTTTTCTTCTTTTCTAGTACAGTGGAACAGGCCTTATTTTTCCTAATTTTAAATGACTATAATATTATTATGTTACACAGTACCAGTTTGATATTCTAAATAAATGTGATGACTCAACCCGAAAGGGGAGACTTTGCGACAGAATACTTTTCAAGAAACAGGTGAAAATAGGCAGCAAATAATGAAGAAAATAATAAGAATTTCCAGCAGATTTTCTGTTGTAAAATTTGATCGCCTTGATCAATTTTAACAAGCAAGGTGTCATTTTAAAGCTTAGAAAATGCTGCAACAGATGAAATGAAAAAATCAATATTGATATCATCTACAAAGTCCTCCCTTTCGGGGTGAGCCATCACATATATTAGCCAACGGCAGCAGTCCCTTATATGCCGAAAATTTCAAGTTCATTGGTTCACTAGAAGCTGAGATAGCTTTCACATGAAAGCTTATTTTGTATTGGTCGAAAGTAGGATATTGCTGGCAAAGTCAAATATTAAGCCAATTAGTGGTGCGTTTATTGAATGTTTCAACTGAATGATCAAGTCCTTTAAACACACACTATTGACTTCGTGCAGTGAGTGTATGAGTATGAATGGTGTTGTGAGCAATGCTAAACCATTGGGTAACTAATGGTCTGGAAATACAATAGCTGTAAATTGCTAACAGAATACTAGTGCCTTTAAAATTAGTCCATAATTAAGAACTATTAATTATAACTGATTTGTTGTTTTATTTCCGGACAAAGGTTATCTATAACCATAGTTTACATAGATTTATGATGAAATTTTAGTGCTTGACCTTGAATTTTCTGTTAAATTAACAAAAATGTCAAAATGGTTTCCAAGTCAAAACACAATTAAACAGTAATTATGTTGTAACTTCAAAAGTATGAAGTATTTCAAAAATCTTTCTTACAGATTTTTAAAACATGTTTTTCTGTATCCTTTAATACCAAAATTAGAAAATTTAATAAAATTCTGAACAAAATATAGGCAATTCAAAAAATTGCGATTTTTGGGTAAAAATGAGAAGTACGCTAAATATTCAAAATCCGTCTAACAGAAATTTTAACCATTTAACAACAAACTGTCTGAATGCAAAATGTCCAAATTACCGTCAAGATTGTGAAAAATGTAGTATTTATAGATTTTCCTGGTTTATGTTTCAAATATGCTAATTATATGCAAATGATGATATTCAAAATTCAATTTTAAACATAATTTACATATTCTAAGTGTAATATTGAAAATGTTATGCAAGAAAAAGAGTTTCATTGAAATAAAAACGAGAAGTTTATATTTTAGCATTGACCAGTAGGTTAGGAAAAATAAGGCCTGTTCCACTGTACTAGCAAGCATATACTCGCTTATGTTATATTTAGTATATTTTTTCAACCTTTAATACACGTCGTTGTCGTTAAGGATCATATCAACTAGCCGTGAGCTATCATCTTCATTTCGCAAGTCCTTTCAGCATATTGAACTAACTCTGAAATCTTAAAAAAAGAATATCTCGCCAGTTTTTGATAGTTTGGTTTAAACTTGACAACATATAAGTATATTACACTAGGTGACTTTATGACAAATACCGGAACTTCTCACCGACTGAAGTTGACAGCAGCCAAAGGGGACAGCATCATTGAGACGGTACCTAATAGCAACTAAAAGTATTAATATTATTAATAGTTTCATTTTGAACAGAATATAATGGTACCTCAATACTTGATATTAAGGGTAAATACTGTCAATCTGCTCAGGAAAATATGAATCCTAACTAGTTTTTAATCATAAAAACAGAAATAGTTTCCACAGCATTTGTGGGGACCCGAACTATGTCTTATGGCGGGGGTTAGTCGTGCATTACGAAGGGAGGGATCTGCCACTAAGCTATCCAGGCAGCGTTGAGACCATGAACTGAAATCTAAAACATAAACATTAGAATGCAGTGTTTTTCTTTTTGTTTACATAAAAATTACAATTTTTGCTCAATTTGCAAGTAAATTATGCGAATGCTAATATTAGACAAAATGTAGACAATGTAGATACTAAAATCAGGCAATTCAGAGCTCAAACAGGTAGGTCTCAGAGTCGTGATTCACGTCCGGTTTTTCAGGCAAAACAACGCGGGTTTGTTACATTATCATTCAAAATCAACACCACATATTAATAAAATATTATTTGTAATTCAATAAGATGCATTAAGCCTGCAATCGGTCAAAATTTGGAAACAATCGAATTGTTTGAACATTATGAAATCACGAGGTTTCCGTGAAAAAGGCGTCAAACTTTTCGAAGTAGTCTATTGACGTCATTTTGATTTTTGACCTTGATAATGGACGTAAAATCACTAGTAAAGATTTAGGTATAAATTAAAGACCCTATTCCATATGTACGTCAAAATTTGTGATATTCTGAAATGTGTAAGTAGGAAAACATGTGCAGTAAACATGACGTTCCGGTGTCTCACTTGCGTAAAAAAGCATTAGCCTTAGCCCTCATTAAGTTGCAACCCGTCCCTTGGGTTTTTTTCCCCCGCTGTTAAAATCGCAAATGCAAACGACCCCATGCATATAGGTAATCCCTTTTATATCCTTAGCGGTCATTTAGATGAAAAAGTTAGGGGGTTACACCAAAGGTGGGGTTAAAGGGACTAGTCTAGATTCCACCTAAAATTAAATATTTACGGAAATGCTCTGAACAAAGCTTAAAAGTATAGTAAAATCAAACAAAAGTGCAAAAATTTACACACAAATGGCTCAAATTGAGAGAGAATTAATTTGCAATATACCATATCAACTCGTCCAATTCAACTATTTTCGGACTGACAAACCTTTAATTTTTTAAATACTCCAACTTTCAATAGTTTGACAAATCACCCTACTCTATGATTAAGCATTATAAAAGTATTTTGACATCATTTTTGGCACACTGGTATGAAATAACCCAGTGCTACAGTGACATACATTCAGAAAATACATAGTTGAATTGGGCGAGTGAATAGGGTATCATTCTTTAATGGTGGTGTGGCTATCGGCTATCCTGTGTTTCCTAAATCCTAACTTTTGTACATCAGATGGATTTACCATATAAAAGATCAAACAAAGCTCCTGGAGATAATTTAAAATATATTAAAAGAGAAACAATTTCATCAAAAAAATTTGTTTGGGCATCACAAATATAGAAACAAGATTTTTATCAGTTTTCAAACTAGAAACACTGTTTTCACACCACTTTTTTCACCGTCGTAAAAAAATAAAGTAGGTAAAGAATTGCAATTCTTCAATATTCCTCGAAATCGTGGAAAACTACTTGTAGCCCTTACGAAAATCGCAACTATATTGCAAGCATTCTTGCAAGCTTGCAAAGTGGTGATATTTGTAACAATACGGGCATGAGCAAGCAAATTGCAACCTTTCATGTGCTTGCGATGCAACCACGTGCCTGCTTGTAATGCTTGCGGCAAGCAGCTCAGATGTACGAGCCGCAAGCTGATAGTCCGTAATTGAAACAATACGGGCATGTAACGCATACATGTGCAAGCACATTGCAAGCATGCAGACCATGATCGCATGCCCGTATTGTTTCAAATATCACCTGTTGCAATGCAAGCATGCGCGGACTTGTGAATTGCAAACATATTGCAAACATGGTCCTTCATTTTTTCGGAAAAGGTTGACGTAAAAAAGAACCCAATTTTACCTTACATGGTATACGGATAGCTTATAGACTTCCTACATGCACCTGCAATTTTTAACACCATGCATATAAATTCTAGAGTCCTTATTTGTACCTCCACTTACCTCACCCTAATTCATTGGATTTCGAACTATCAACCCTCTGCTTGCTAAGCGGATGCTCTACCAACTGAGCTAATGGGGGACACCTAACAATATTGGGTTTTAAGTAATATTTAACATACAGGTTGATGTATTTACTTTGCAATCACTTGTTTTAGGTGATAAACACCAGAATATATTTATAAATTTGTCCCATTTGGCTCAAGAAAAGTAATAACAAATGAAAATAATGCAAATAAAACATACAGGGTGTCCAAAATTAACTCCCCATTTTTAAATGCTTATAACTTTAAAACCAGGATTCGCATGGCAGCTACAGACATACGTATGGATAGAGAAAACTTGTAGATTCTTTTGATACCAAACATTATGCAATCAGTAAACTTCTAAGATAGTAAGAAGGTCTGAAAGTTCTAAGTGGTTGAGCCAGTAAACCATACAGTGTTGATACTCTTCTGCCACTACACTATGACGACATGAGGCCTCATACAGCTGAACGGTTTAGAATGGCTTTACTAATTAACTTTTTCATGAACACTCATATTGCTCAAGACAGGGAAACCCTGGCCCTTTCACTCAGATGATTTAAGTCCACTCAATTACTTTTTTGGGTTATCTGAAGGACGGTACATCTCAACACCATGGACTATTCATGACCTGAAACAAAACTTCATCATTGAAAACAGGAAGATCAAGAAGAACGCATGCACAGACGTCCAGAGCTTTGTCGTTAGAGTAAATTATTTTTTGAAATCTACAAAGAGGCATCTAGAACATATTCTGATATACTAGGCAGCTTAATCTGGGTAAGAAGAAAGTAATTTAATATATCCCCGTGAGTGTAACTTTGAATGTGTAATATGGAGTAATGCTGTTGTGTACCATTTAAAGATGACCATAATGCGAGAGTTACGCTTTGACAAATTAATAACATATGTGATTATTAAGACAAAACCACAATCAAAAATCTTTGTATTAACATTGTAAAAGCTGTTTCGTTGAATTAGTCAATAAAATGATCATGAATGATTCACCTGTCTTCAAAGATTGCTCCCTCTTCTACATGTGACTCGCACATTTGTTTTTCCTCTGATTATGAAAGTAGGCTTTTTACGTTTGACGTAATTTACGTTGAAAATGATTTTCAAAAGTGGCAATTATATCATGTTTGGTACCAAATTAATTCTACAAGTTTCCTCTATCCATACATGTGTCTGTAGCTGCCATGCGAATCCTGGTTTTAAAGTTATAAGCATTTAAAAATGGGGAGTTAATTTTTGGACACCCTGTATAATTGTATTTTTACACTAATCTTGTAACAAATTGGTTGTCTATGGGATAAAAGTATGTGGATTTTTTTCCTTCACATTATAAACATGATGTTGATGCCAGCTGTTTAACAAACTGTAAAATTTTGACCAAAATGCAAAAAAAACGTGTTTTTAGATCAAAATTACCTGGAAAGCTGACTATTAAGGGCCCATCAGTCAACGTTATGTAAAGAAATGTATGCTAAACTCCCATAGAGAACTATTATGGTAAAGTGTAACAGCTAGCTGGTATAGTCTATAACTCTCTCATACTTTGATCAATTTCCATGAAACTTCATCCATTTTTTAAACGGTTGCCATGGCAACCAGCAACCTGATCAAAATATATAAAGCTTTAATTCAAAAAGTATAAAAGATATCAACTAAAATACCCAATGGTTTTGTAGGACATATATTTAGCCTAGTTTTAACGTTCTGAGAAAATGGCGGTCAAATATTACCAGTACGTTAAATAGAGGGTGCTTTAACAAAGTATTTAATTTATTTTAGTGAACGATATGTAAGTTTTATCAAACCTTTTTCTTCATGAAATAATTCATTTTGTTCTGTTTTTATTGATGTATTTAATGAAAATGTTAAATATAACAGGGTGAGATATTCAATACAATACCAGTGCAAAGAAGGTACATGACTCACTTTTTAATTATGCAATTTTGACATATTTGAATGTGTTTCATATTGATGTTTTCATTCTGCACTAGAGCTTTGTGATAAATTAAAAATCACCCTTTGAAAATATCACATGTAAAAGAATAGGAAGAGCAAATTTTAATGCCTCTTGTATATATTTTCATCATCTTTTTTACTTATTCTGTCATAAAATTAAAACAAAATGTCCAATTTCCATGGATTAAAAAACATTTAAAAGTTTATTATTTTCTTAAAGCTCTCAACTAATTTCTTATCTCAAAATTACAAATGTACTGAATTTTGACTGGTTGCAACAACGCAAGCACTGTTGCATTTATTTATTTATATGGTCGCGCGGACTTCTGCAGCCATTTGTGAAGTTGTGACGCAAGCACAGTTGCATTTATTGAAATGGTTGCGCAGACTTCCGCAACCACTTTTTTTGGGGGGAAGTTGCAACGCAAGCACTGTCAAATTTAATGAAATGGTTGCGCGGACTTTGGCAACCATTGTTCATTTGCGAAGTTGCAGCGCAAGCACTGTCAAATTTAATGAAATGGTTGCGCGGATTTCCGCAACCATTTGTTCATTTACGAAGTTGCGAAGCAAGCTCTATCAAATATAATGAAATGGTTGCGCGGACTTCCGCAAACATTTGTTCATTTGCGAGGTTGCAACGCAAGCACCAACCAAAATTGGAAAATAGTTGCGCGGACATGCACAACCATTTGCAACCTCTGGAATTCTTCAGCAAATGCTTGCGCAAGCATGTTGCAACCTTGCGCAACCATGTACAAGCATGTTGCAAGCATGCTCTGGTGATTATATTTTCGTAAGGGAGGTGATATTAATATAAACATGTTCTATCGATTCAAATAAAAAAGGTAAAAAATTAGTGGCAGAATCTAGGCCAGTCCCTTTAAGGAACGCCATCAAAGTTGGGGTGTTAGTTTGGTGAGGTTCCGGAAATTTTGAAGTCGTCATTTTGAAAAATATATGCATGCTATGAGGCTGAAACTTCAGGACATTTTAGAATTATTTCTTTTCCCGTTGAATATCTCTTATTTAGAACTGTTATAGCAAAAGTTTGATTTTGGTGGCCATTTTTGCCAAATCCCAATTTCTGATCCGGACAAACGTTATGACACACGTCATATTGGTATCGTTGGATAGGGGAGGACTATAATAAACATGGTCACGCGTCAAAATAGACTGATTTCTGTCAATTTTTTGAACTTTTGTGATTTTTTTAAAATCTTGGAACTAACTGTAAACATAGACATTAAATACAAAAAAAGTTTTTTAAAAAGTTCAAAATTCTTTTTTAGATAAGATGACCCTTTTTATTGAAAAGCAAAGACGGGGAGCAACTAATTAAGTTATGTGTTATGATTAGGGTTCAGGTCAAGGTTTGGCATAAGGATTACGGATATGGTTAGGGCATAGGGTTAGGGGTTAATAGTAGGGATATGATTAAGGTTAAGGTTAGGGTTAGAATAAGGACAGGGCTAAGGCTAGGATTAGGGTTGGGGTTTAGGACTAAGGCTTTAAAAAATTGTACGGTACATCATATTATGGTCGTAGAAGCAGTGGCGTAGCAATAGGGTGGCATGGGTGGACAAAGTCCATGGGCCCCCAGGGATAAGGGGCCCCCATATATAAAAAGAAAAACGGGAAAAAGAAGGAGAAGAAAAAAGAAAAAAGAAGAAAAAGAAGAAGAAAAGGAAGAAGAAGAGAAGACGAAAAAGGTTGTCGGGCCCCCGGCCATATGGAAGTGGTCTCTTCTCTCTATACTCAAAATAACCCAATGATATAACATATAGGCAAATTGGGTTTTTTTGACTTTCGCTTGGCATAAGAAAAAATATAAGCATCATTTTTCTTAGCTTTGCCTTTAGTTCCACACAACATATATTTAGAACCATTCCCCCGAAATTTTGTCCAATTCGGTTGAGAAACGTCGTCGTTACGAAGTTAGAACACTCTTGTCCCTGTCTAAAATAATCCACATTATAACATTGGCGGTATATGATTTGTGCTATTTTGGTCTATACCTGGGGTGCAAGTAGGCCCTCATTTTATATGTCCAACACTATAAATTGGCAGGCTCCGCTTTTTATTCCATGAAGAAAATATTAATCTACTTGAAACTTTTTAAAGTGTTGTAATCGGTCAATATTTGGCGCCGTTATGATGTAAAAACACATCAACAGTCATGCGACCTATTTTTACACTGTTGAGGAAGAAGCATGCAGAACAAATAGGTACTCATTGAACTGGAACAATTACTCACAGACTGTTTGTGTGCATTGTACATGTTAATGCTAAGTCATTATATGAGATATTTCATTGAAATCTTTTCGATATAGGGAAAAGTGAGTTATTGTAGAAATCATGAACGATGACTAGTTATATGTGTGGGGCCCCGTTTATATATAGTTATGGAAATGGTGACCTTATTCAAATAGCACCTAGAATTGATAAACGCCCCTTAGGGTCCATCATGAGGCCCACCTGTATTATTGGAGAACTGTCGGGCCGCCAGGGAAAAATGAGTTATTGTAGAAATCATGAACGATGACTTGTTATGTATGTGTGTGGGCCCCGTCTATATACTAGTAGTTA
>JXSR01S014362.1:39558-55858 GCA_000969725.1 Ophiothrix spiculata | reverse complement strand
CAAGTTTGTGTATGATTTTTATATTGATTTTAACCATTTTCTATAGGCCCTATTTAAAACAAAACAATGTTCAAAAAATGTTTCTTTGAAGTCATTTTTTTTTGCTAACGGGCTTTCGTGCATGGGTTACTGAGCCGGTGGCTCTCTGGTTTGTATCTATTTCCATGTAGATCAAATCATGGGTAAGATTTATAGGATGATTCATTTTAAGAACATATTTTATTGGTACTGAGATCTTACTGGTTTCCGTAATTTGTGACAGTTTCTTGTTCGGGGTAGAACAGGTATTGATAAAAGCCAAGTATAGTAACACTTTACATCACAAGTGGAAGAAAGACAAATATGTTAAAGAAAATATGGACTGAAAGCCGAAGTTTGAGTTGTATTTTGCACATGAGATGAAAATCTCATGCTCAGGCTTTTCAAGTCTTCCCCTACAACTGGTTGTATAGCTCGATCATCTGTTGGTGATAATTATCACCACATGCATTCCTTTACTTTATACTGGAATTGAGGACCCTAGAACTAAAAGGGGGTTAAGTCACAAAATCTTGAAAATTGAGTTGTGTCAATTTCCTGCTACAGAATTCTCATTTCTACATTCTGTAAAAGTTTTGTAGTAATTTCATGATCAGAGCATGCGTAAAAGTCACTGCGAGATACAGCAATACCATTCAAGCAACACAAATATGATTTTATGTTTGTGCCATTTTCTCAGTTTGTACTCAATGTGACTTAACCCCCTTCTAATTCTAGGGTCCTCAATTGTCAACTGCTATCTCTCTTAAAAAGGGAGGGTGGTATTGTTTGAAATAGTCATTACAGAGGCCTATGGTATATATATCATTTGACAAATTCCTTTAAAATTATGTATTGTCTCCTCACAGAGGTATCTAAATTTGGAAGCATTCTGTTCAGTTGAAATACAGAACACTTCTGTTTGATTAAGATCTGTAATTTGAAGTACCATTTATATCTCATCCATATCTCTCTGTCTGTCAACTAGTATCTCGCCCCGTGCGGGTCCGGGGTTGTAGAATAGGCCCGATGTATCCCCTGCATGTTCGTAAGAGGCGACTAAAAGGGGACCAATGTTGTTGTAAACAATGTTGGTTGTAAATAGTTATAAAGTTTTTAAAGTTTTTAGCGTATAGATCAATTTCTACTGTTGAACGAAGTCAATAATAAAGGTTCAGGCATTTGAAGGATTATTAGTGGTAGAAGATAATATCGAAAGATCAGATGTAGATATCATTGTTGTTGGAATGACTAATGCTGATGAAACATTCTTGTCTACTGTTTGGACTGTGCACATATCTGTTGAGACATTTGTTGAGAGAGGGAATATTGTAGAATCTATTGTTGAAGGAACTTGAGATAAAGGAACAGACGTTGGAGTGTCGAAGCTAATATTGAACGTACAGTTGTTGATGGCTTCATTGTTGGATCGACTAATACTGATTAAGATGTTTGAAGTATTCTTATCGACTGTATAGACTGTGTACATATCTGTTGAGACGAATTGATTAACATTGATGAAAATGTTTGAAACTTTCTTATCTATTGTATAGACTTTGTACCAATATGTAGTGACTGTTATTGAAAGAACAATTTTTGAAAAATCTACTGTTCAAAGAACTCACGATAAAGGAACTTATATTGGAAGGACTTACAAGTGAAGATGTTATTATTAATTCTTGTGTTATTGAAATGTTATGGAAAAAACCTGTTTTGACACTAAATAACACAGAAGTGTTGATGTGTCGTAAAATCCTAATAAAAGTTAAAAGCCAACTAGTATTTCTATGTAGTGCAAAGCTAGCAGTATGTCAACCTTGTAAGCTTTGCCTCATCATTTCAACTCATTATAGGTAATCAAAGTTATCCAAACATGTACTACTTGGCCAAGCATGCCCAGGCACAACACCGAGTGAAGAATTAATACTAAAACAATATTGGGATATGACCAAACTACAGCACTGGTTTTATAGATAGTAGACAAATTTGCTATTTGAGATTGAGAACACTAAATATGGACAGGGGAGAGGCAATGAAGGGAAAGGAATAATAAGAAGGTAATTGAAGAGATGAATATGGGGAAGAAAGAAAGAGATTATAAAATAATTTCAGTTTGAAATTAAGAAGAAAAGTGGAAGACCAGGGTGGAAGATATCATATGATATTTGTATGTAACTGTTTTGTAAAACATTCTCAGGTTTGGAATTATACACCTTGCAACTCCAGATTGTATCAACTTAAGCAACAGGTAGACTCAAAGTAAGAAGATATCAATGTATTCACACTAGCCAAAGGTACAGTTTTGACCTACAATAGGCAAGAGGCTTAGGTAAAGGCATTGGTATGAAAAGTCACACTTTGTATGCATTGGTCAAGCTTTACTCAATTGGAAATGAACACTTCAGATCCCCAGACAGTTTCAAACCATGACCAAGCTATTAGCAGTCTTATTGTCAAGCAACAGCCAGGGCCTTACATTCAACAAATCTTGATATGCATACTTGGAACTTCAGTGTACACATCCCAAGAGTTCACCTCTAAGCTAGAATAATAGAGAGGCTGAGGTAAAGGTTTTCCTCCTTTCCTTAGCAAGCTTTAGTATTCCTGATAAATTTAACTAGCCAGAGTTGGTGGAGATTAGGTAACTTTCAAAATGTTAAGCTATTTTCTTCATAAGAAATAAAAAACACAAGCTGTTTTAAAATTGCTGTGCTATTGAAAATCTGAATCATTGTAGAGCATTTAGATGATATTATTTTATGTCGGCCTTTCTCTATTATTAATCTCTTAAGCTGGAGACAGCTCGTTCCTTATCTTGATATGCATACTTGAAACTTCAGTGTACACATCCCAAGAGTTCACCTCTAAGCTAGAATAATAGAGAGGCTGAGATAAAGGTATTCACTCATAGCATGAAAATTGAAAATGTGTTGCTTTAGTATTCTTTATTTAATTTTGTGACAGGCAATTTCCTGAAATATGTAGATACCCCGGGTGAGTGAGGAATTTGTCACAATTTTAAAATGAACAAAGATAATGTGCAAGTTGAAATCCCTAGATTGCAATTTGGCATTCTATTTCTGTAAATGAATTAAAATAACACACACTAGTAATTGCTGTACTACCAAAAATTTAATCATTGAAAAGGTTCTGATATTTTATGACTTCTTTGTCCTGAAGTAACTTTTATCTTTTTTGAAAAAGAAAGGTAGGTTAAGCATAGACTGTATCCTGCGTCGTTGACCAGCCGGGCGCACTGATCACTGCGTTGTGACCTGTGCTGGCCAGTGACGACTGTAAAAATAATGGTCTTAAAAATGGAGCACTTTAGCTCATTAATATATAATAGTTAGAATGACGATTGTAAAAATTAATAAAACATATATGAATATTAATGAGTAACTTCCAAATTTGGAGACGGGTATGATTGACATAATATAAACAATAAACAAGCCGTAAACATGCTCGCTCAACAATGAAATTAACCATGAATAATATACAATAATAATTATATGCAAATGAGGTAAACAAACTTTTCTCAAAGAATTTATGAATATTCAAGTTCAGTTTCTTTCCAAGGCGTGTTTGGGTTATTAATGGCTCGTTAACGTTACGCCAGCGAGCGATAGATACAAACATGATTAAGAGGCTATGTTACCAAAAATTGGTAACATTGTGCTCCAAAAAAATTGCATGTTATTTTGTCAGTCGCCAAATAGCCAGACCGGAACCGGAAGTATGGCGCCCTCAGCAATTTGGCGACTGCAGAGTCAGTCTAGGTTAAGCATTGGACAAAGTAAAGCTTGATTGCCAATGTTTTAATAATTTACTCTTTTAAGATGAAGGCTTAGTGCTTTGTACAATAACAGCTTAAGCATAAAGCTCCCCTTGGGCCCAAGACAACATGAATTAACTTGCTGACCAAAGATTTTTTAAAGTTAAATTAAATTTTGTTTTGTTTTAAGTGGCAGGTTATATGCTGAATGGAAGTGTTTAAATGTTCTTTGAAGTCTACAAAATCAATACAAATTATCAAAGTTATCAAAACAAGCCAAAACTTGAACAATGAAAACACATTTTTGCTGCTTATTCTCATTTTTTGATGAAATCTTGTTGACAAATGTTGGAATATCAAGTAAGTCAATCATTTTTTGAGGTTTAAAGTTCTATTTAATGTAAATTTTTGTGTGCATATAAAACACTAAAAATCATTGAAAACCTAGTTTATCAGGATTCATTTATATAATGATAATGGTCAAACAGTTCCATACACCTTACAGACCCCAGACAATAATGAATGGATGAGCAAGCTAGAAGTAGACTCATTGTCAGAAGACACTGTTGAACTCATCCCTTTATTCTCCTGAGTATATATAGTTTAAGCCATGGAGACATATCTGAGGTGCTCAATCTTAATGCAATGCTTGACATATAGCATTTCTTTACTTGAACTTATGAGAGGGTAGTGTTGATGAATGAAGGATTTATCTGTTGTAGATTAAGAATTTGAATATTTAAGTGCATAATAGTTTAAATAAATCTTGTACCAAAGTACTAATGTTTGATAAATTGTTCACGGATCTCATGTGGCAAAGCAGTTAAGATGCTAAAAGACTGGGTTCAATTCCAGAGTATTTCCACTAGTTTCGTTTTTTTGTTTTGAAGCTAGGGGGAATTGGAATAAAATTATCATCATCAGCAGTTATTAATGCTACAAGTCGCATACCTAAAATTAAAACCCAATTTGATTGCAGTTTCTATTGTAATTGCAATTTCTAATTTTAATTTGTATTGTAATAGTTGATCTCTTCAATATGTATAAGTGGTGCCTATGAAAATACCACTTAATTTTGTGTCTGCTATTTTTTGAATAATTTATTTGGTTATAAATGATTCAAACTAATATTTGTTATTACTTTAAGCTATTACTTTAAGCCAAATGGTTTTATCATGTGTATGATAGACTGGTAACTGTCTTCCTCATCAAACCTTTGCCATTATGACTAGATAGCCCATTATGATAATACCAATAATTGCCAGGCAACAAATCAAGTGCACTGGCTTGGAATTGCATGTATCTTTTGCAAATTAATTTCCATTTATAAAACGAGAAGTATTTGTGTGCAGGATCAGATAATTCTATGGTAGGTTTGGCTCAAACATATTTTGATACTTCAATCATTTTATTTTTTAATTTGCTGATTGTTAAAGTTGAAACCATAGATTAAAGAAAGTTCAGATAGGAAACAGAACTGTATTTACTCTCTAAAAAATTGTAGGTAGGGGATTGTGCCACGCCTGGACCTACACTGCACGAGTGTGTAGTGACCCTGCTCGGTGTTCTGGTCGCGCACTACAATAACTAGACTAAAACACAATAGGCATCTTACATTTCTCTACACAAGCAATAGCGCTTGACTGGCTCAATAGTTTCAGTCCAATTACCAATCCGTTGCCGAACTTTGGTGATATGATCAAGCTATGTATGCCCATATGTTTTCCTATTGTTAGAAATTGTATTATTTTAGGAAATACGATCCATATGGATTCAATTTTGTTGCAATGTGATCATGTGCATATAGACAACCTTTTACTAATATTGCCCATTACATGAATTAATAATTTGGTAACTTATATGTGCATACAATCTGTCTCAATAAGATTATACAAGTTGAAAAGGAACCATTTATTTGGTTCAATTTTCTTAATCTAGAGATATGTTTAATGGAGAAGTAAAAAATAACAATTGTGCCACTTTCACTAAGAAAGAAAGCCGGGAGCATCATGATGGTTTTGACTACTTGTGTTACATTCAGTAACATAGTATGTGCATGCAACACTGACCATATTTGGTCCATGGATTTTGACAAATTTTAAAAGCATAAATGACTTTTTGGGACAGTGTTGATTCATTTAAGTCTTTCACACACAAGCCCTATCTATAAGATTAGGTCGTAAGTTTAAAACCAGCAACTGGTACAATGACTTTATTTAGTCTAGATGAAATCACTTGATCAGATAATCCACCTGTAACAAGAAAAATCATTCTCCATTATAAAAATTCCTTGTGTAATTTTTCATTTTTTGCAGAAAAAGTGCAGTTGTGAGTAACTGTCTTCTTTGAAATAGGAATTAGATAACTGTTCTCAGAGACAGATTCATTTCACCATGAAAAGATCAAGTTGTTAAAACCAACGTTACAACAATTGAAAATATACTGCTCATCAGAAAACACTTGAAAATGTGTAGTTATGGAAAACAGTTCCATTTTAAACATTTTGCATAATGGTAAAAGATTTACACTGTTGTAAAACCTTTACACCATGTGAAAAATTTAGAATAACGATTTTCATTCAGAATGAAAATCTTACTCAATGTTAAAATCGTCACACTACATGAGAACAAATTCTGAATGAAAATGACTACAAAAAGATAAAGTATATCTTGCCCTCAGCAAAGTTGTGAAATATTTCCTTGCCATGTTGCCATGAAAAAACAGTGCAATGTATTATTGTAATGATTTATAAGTGTGCTGATATTTTTGATGAATTTCAGTACACTATTATTTGGTTTGTTAAAGTTCTCAGAATATGAATCCAATATAAATGGTACTCACTCAGAAAATGTTCAACTCCTTTCAGGAGCCTTGGTCACTCTGGTCTGAGGTGTTAACAAACTAAATGACTTTTATAAACGATCCTGATGAATCTAATACAAGATTTCAGTACTCTATGTTTTGTACAAATAATCTAACAATTTTTCTCATTTGCCTGTATTTTTCAGATTGTTATTGGCTACTAGAAATGTTACTTCAGTATACAGCATATAGTAATTTATCACCAATGTTCAGTGAACAACCACAGCTACCTCTTCCACCTTTTGATAGTCTACCAGCAAGACTTGAAGGTAAGAGCTCTATCTTTCAATTTGTTATGTGAGTGCAAGAAAGTCGTATCTGCAATGGCTGCCTTTAGTTATATTTATTTGACATCTAGTCACTAGAATGTGAAACATCCCTCAAAATTTCCTTCTTTAGTCAGTGGTTCTTGAAATGATTCTTCAGGTGATTCTTCAGGTGACGGGTGTCACCTGAAGAACCATTTCAAGAACCACTGACCCAAAACTGGAGATTATAAAGTGTGCAATCCAAATTTATGACAAATGGCAGCTATTGCGGATACGACTTTCTTGCACTCACATGACGAATTAGGCCTATGCCCTTTGCAACCGACCCAAAATTTGGGGTCGCTTTTTGTGTGAACTTTTGCCTATCTCAACAGTGCATTTGGTAAAAATGTCATGATATTTGGGTTGAATTTATAACAATATTCACACAAAAATATATTTTTGCATGAAACCAACATATATCTTGATTAAATAAAGCACAATACAATTAAAACATTTTGTTATTCATTTTTGGGAGGGTCCATATTCCAGGGAAAAAAATTTAAAAAAAAAACCATCCGACCGAACGACCATCAATTTCACCATTAGAGGGGAAGTCAACAATATTTAGGCCTTATTTTGAACCCTTACCATATCATGCACATCAAAACCTCAAGTAAATTAAGATATTAGTATGAGTGCAAATATGCCATAGATGAGAAATAGGTTCAAG
This sequence comes from Ophiothrix spiculata, assembly GCA_000969725.1. Taxonomy (NCBI): domain Eukaryota; kingdom Metazoa; phylum Echinodermata; class Ophiuroidea; order Amphilepidida; family Ophiotrichidae; genus Ophiothrix; species Ophiothrix spiculata. The sequence goes on along the minus strand of JXSR01S014362.1, from coordinate 48,222 downwards.
CATGGAATCAGTACCTTGGCAGTGTCCACCTGGAAGTTAGTATGGGATTGGAGTGCGCCAGGTCTTTAGTTTGAATTTTACCATGGATGAGTAGAAAGAGACTGTAGGTCTCTCCTTAGACTAATCAGTAATGTAACACATCAAGTTTACAAATCAATATGTGTATGGGAAAAGATATGATAAAAGTAGCTCACCTAAAGATTTAATTTTAAGCTTTAATTGAAAAATTGCCTTAAAGAAAAACCCTCGGAGCAGTTAGTAATGTTCAATCCACGATATGGAACACCACTGCAAAATGAAATTGAAGTAGGTCTAATTATAGCCATGACATCATATTCATCTGACATGGAAATAGAAAACTAGTTAATATTCTAAATGCAAATTAGTTTATCAAATAATAAGTATACTAGGTACAGGGCTCGTGAAACCAGTGAGGATTTAATCAAAGGTCTTAAGAATAGAAATTAAATTCCATAGATGAAAGTTATCAATCCATTTATTATTTTCAAATAGTAAAAATATGTAGTAAAAGGCAAGAGCTTTGGACATCTTACAACCCACTCGCTTTTATGAGTTGATCATTTAGATGCAGAAAAACATTGTAGTAACCTTCTTGCTATACTGAATCATTATTCAATCAGATTTCATTTTTTCAGCAATCACTTTGAATCAGTTTGAAATTAATAAATTGTGTGCATTTTAAGTAGGCCTATATCTGATTAATTTATCAACATCGCTCTTGTTACAATCAATTTTGTCGCATGGCTAGTTTGACTTTACCATCAGCTTGACAGCGGTCAAATGAGGACAAGCAAACAATTTTTTTTTTGGCCTTAGGCCTATCATGCCCTTTGCAACCGACCCCAAATTTGCAAAATTTAGGGTCGCTTTTTTTGTTAACTTTTGCCTATCTCAACAGTGCATTTGGTAAAAATGTCATGATGTTTGGATTGAATTTACAACAATATTCACACAAAGTTATATATTTGCATGAAATAAACATATATCTTGATTAAATAAAGCACAATACAATGAAAATGGGTTTTCTTAATTTCATTTTGGGGGTCCATTTTCGAAGAAAACAATTTTTAAAAAAAAGATCCGACCGAACGACCATCAATTTCACCATTAGTAGGCAAGTAAACAATTTTTTAGGCCTTATTTTGAACCCTTACCATATCATGCACCTCAAAACACCTCATGAGGAAATTAAGATATTAGTATAAGTCCAAATATGCCATAGATGGGAAATAGGTTCAAGCATGGAATCAGTACCTTGACAGTGTCCACCTGGTAGGTTAGTATGGGATTGGAGTGTGCTAGGTCTTCAGTTTGAATTTTACCATGGATGGGTAGAAAGCAGTGGCGTAGCCAGACTTTTTGGTCGGGGGGGCAAAGACATTTCATCCAGATTTTTCCCGATTTTCCTGGGCATTTGCACATTTCTTCCCAATTTTTCCCGGCAAAAAATCCATTTTTATACACCCAAAATAAACTCAAGTCAATTTTAAAAACTGTTTTAAGCGATTTTCAGCTTTTCCCCATGTTTCCTGTCTACCAGCTGCTCTCTCATTCTTCTTGTCCTTCCCGAGTTTTCCGGCTTGTTGTCCCGATTTCCCCGCTCGATTTTTTGTCAGGGGGCAGTCTGCACCTCTCCACCTTTCCCCGTGCTGGCTATGCCACTGCTAAAAAGAGCTGTAGATCTCCCCTTAGACTATTCAGGAATGTAACACATCAAGTTTACAAGTCAATATGTGTATGGGCAAAGATATAATAAAAGTAGCTCACCTAAAGATTTAATTTTAAACTTTAATTGAAAATTGTCTTTTAAGAGAAATCTAAAGAGCAGTTAGTAATGTTCAATCCATGATATGGAATAACACCACTGCAAAATGACATTGAAGTAGGTCTAATTATAGCCGTAGCAACCTAATCATCTGACAAGGAAATAGAAAACTAGTTAATATTCTAAATGCAAATTAGTTTATCAAATAATTAGTATACTAGGTACAGGGCTCGTAAAACCAGTGAGGATTTAATTAAAGGTCTTTAGAATGGAAATTAAATTCCATAGATGAAAGTTATCAATCCATTTATTATTTTCAAATAGTAAAAATATGTAGTAAAAGGCAAGAGCTTTGGACATCGTACAACCCACTCTATTGCTCGATTTTATGAGTTGATCGTTTAGATGTAGAAAAACATTGTAGTAACCTTCTTAAATAAATAAATGCAGGCTCTTAATATAGCGCTTTTGCGAAGATCAAGTCCCTGTATCAAAGCGCTTTACATTTATTTCGTTACCACTAGAATATAGCCAACTAACAGCTGCCTTACAAATACGCCGTCCTTTGGCTATATTCCTTGTAACTACCCATGATAACGCTTGGGTCGACGAAGCAATTAGGATTAAATGTCTTGCCCAAGGACATAACCCGATGGCCGTAGCGGGGCTCGAACTCGCGACCTTCTGATTCGGAGTCCTGCTCTGTTCCACTAGACCACACAAGCTCCTATATGTATTCTCTCATCTTGTATTCTCTAGCCATATAGCCGTAGAAATCAAGACATTAAGTTTATAGTTTTCTTTCATATAGAGTATGCTATACTGAATCATTATTCAATCAGATTTCATTTTTTTAGCAATCACTTTGAGTCGGTTTGAAATTAATAAATTGTATGCATTTTAAGTAGGCCTATATCTGATTAATTTATCAACATCGCTCTTGTTACAATCAATTTTGTCGCATGGCTAGTTTGACTTTACCATCAGCTGGACAGCGGTTGATTCTTTATTAAATATTTCAAGAATAAAAAACAAATTTCCATTAATCATCTTGTTGAAGCCAGGCTTGACTGAATACTTAATGGGTAGAATTTTAATGGCTTTATCAACAGTTAGTGTGAGCATTTTAGACGCCAGGTATTTCCACAGCCTATAAACATGTAAACGACTTTTTTGCACACCAGCGTTCAGTTGTTACAAGGTTTTAATGGCACATTTAGTATCAAACTGTAGCTAAGGTTGTCATATGTCAATTTTGAGATAAAGAGTGATGGCTTTAGATTATCTAGTGTAATCAAGTTTTCTGTTTTGAGTTGGACAGTGTATGCAGTTTATTTTATTTTATTAATCCTAACACTACCTAGTACTAAAAAGTACTATCGGATAAAATCAAGAAAATAGTCTTAAGTCCAATAACGTCATAGACGGGAGATATATGTAGGCACTGAATCGCTGCCAGGCAGCGCCCGCCCCGTGGCTTGGTATTGCTTGACTTTGAATTGGGATGTGAGAGGTCCCTGGTTCGATTCCCACGTTTGAATGAGTCAAAAAAGCCATTTTTTATGTAGGAATTTCCAAGAAGATGGGTTTTAAACGTCCCAGGGTTAGGGTTAATACTGCATTAATAGATTTAACAGAAATGATTGGGGTAAAACTCCATCACTCGACTGCAAATAGCTGTAACCAAACCAAGGAAAGCCTAAAATTGTACTTCTAAAAGAACTATTTAGCACTAGAAGTATTAGTTAGGTCTGAAGTCATTTACCCTATAAAGAAATCAACTTTCACACAAAAAAACTCACATGAGCAAGCTATTATGCACATTAACCTATCGTACACATATTTATTGTTGGCATTGAACGAGTGCTTTTTTAATAAGATTAATTGCTAAATTTATTAATGCAGTATATAAAACAAATATATGCTGTCTTTTTCAGAATACTAGATTAAAACTTTGATCCTTAATAAAATCTAATTTTTTTTATTCGGGTTGCGCCCCTCAATAAAATGACAATTTTAGTCATTTCAGGTGCATAGTTTTAACCAGAGATCTTTTGGAAAGCTGATGGTAATTTAAGGCATATATATATTTTATTGATACTGCATACCGTATTCATTCCAATAACCGCCCTGGGCCCTTAACTAAGTCATTTGGCATGGGAGGCTATTTTTGAAACTGATAGGATAAATTCTAAGTATACACAACCATTTTCAAAGCAAGAAATTGCCCTTAATACCACAAAACATCAACAAAAAGAACATAAAAATATATTTTGTTGGAGTTTATCACCTCAAATGCATGGTAAGAACTCTCTGAGTGCAACTTATTGGTACCAAGTTTCACCCAAGAAACTTTGGTGGGCGCTTATTGGAGCATGGGCGGTTATTGGAATGAATACGGTACATCATTTATATGGTTATATATGCTACGAGTTCTCATCCTACTCTTTTATTTATGACAACCTTTAAATATTTCAACAAAAATCGTGTAGTGAAATAAATAATTACATTTCATATCCTCCACCTGAATGGAATTGAAGTTTAGCAATCACATCAAAATAAGATCTTTTTGATACAATCTTCTTTGATCAATCCCACTTCGTAGATATAGATCTGACATTTTTATTAAATTTATAACTTGTGGCAATTAATTCATTAAACATCTATGACAAGTGCTTTGATGTCAGTGTCGATGACATGTTGAATTATGATTAGTAAGGTTCTTAATCAAAGCACGTTTTGTGTTTCCAAACACGTTTTGTGTTTTATGAATATAATGAATATAGGTATTTTTATGGATAACATTTTCATTTGGCTTTTTACTATCATGTGGAATATATTATCACTTAAATGTCATTGACATGAGCTTTGAATGGAAAAGGAGTATTTATAATAAGATATATTTCATATTACTCGATCTGTAAACATGATTGTGAGTATATTCAACTTAATTTGAAAGGATTGAATAGACCCATAAGTTCAACTAGAATATATCGTAGAACTTCATGATGAAAATTTGTAACAAAATTGTTTATATTTTAAAGTTTACAGTTACTTTATTTCGTTGCATTGAAGTATACACAAACAATGGCCATCCAATGTGTGTAATGAGGGAAACATCACAATGTGTTAGCCAGGGACCACTTTTAAGGCTCTGATTGGTGCATGGGTAATTTTAAAAAAGAGCAATTCCCATCCATTTAAGGTGGCCTAGCACAGATGCGGTGTCGGACATGAGTGAACTGATATCAGCTGTGTTGGACACAGTTTCAAAGTATTTATCCCGGGCTTTTAGCGTACTTTTTGGCGTACTGTATATACTGTAACTTGTATCATTTTTATATTCACGCATAAGACCATGCGCGTTGCTCCTGACGGCGCAGGACCCACAGTGCTTAAGGGACTAGTCACTGCTAAAAAAATGCCAATTTTTTGCCTTATTTTGCTTTGTATATCAAAAAGTAAGTCAGTGACGATATTTTTTTATTACGTTTTATTAAAGAACTATATAAGGACCAATACATATTTGAAAAAGAGAGAAAAAAATAGAGCCATTTTTTAATTATAAGTGTTTTTGTCTTGATTTTTTCGATTTTACCATAGACGTCAATGGTAAAAAGTGGTAATACATACCCTTTTTAAAATGGATTTTTCTCAAAAACTAAGTCGGTGATCCCCTTTTTTTATTTGAGAAATGTGATCAGCACACATAAAAACACCATATATCAAAAAATAAGAAAATTAAATAGAGGAATTCTATCTGTGCTAGGCCACCTTAAACCCAGAAGGCCTATTGGTTTCATGGACCTTTGCCCCCTTAACCCTCCCAGAGGATTATCCTTTGCTAGGCTTTGATTTCACTGAAATGTAAATAACATTGTAAACACTTCTACGATATATTGTAGCTATGAAGGAATTGGATTTATCTTGTTTTTATATATTTATTCCCTGTGCTTGGGTCTGGTGGTTGGAAAAACGTTACAAAAACTCTGCACCAGACCCTAGGAATTGAATTTTACTAAAATGTAAGAACCCTTCTTTAGCATATGATGCATCGTTAGGTGTGTGAATTTTGCACCTGGAAAATTTCAACCCTTTGAACATTACAAAGAGTCGGGAGGTGCTCGTTAGTTAACAAATGGTGCCTGGATAACAATGTATTTATGATGCATTTTAATGTTAGTAAAATTGGGCCCATATCCCTGGACCTCAAGCCCACTCCCCTTGCTGAGCATGTTGAGTGATGTTTCAGAAAGTTCAATAATGGAAATTAAAACTTTACAGCATTTTTGAAGAACCCTGGTTTAATCAGGACTGGTTGCATTGAGCAACCCTACCTAATTGAAGCAACATGGCAACTTATATTTGATGACATAGCATAGTTTGTATGAATACCCTGAATCATTTAACAATGCCATTTACAACAGTTACATATTAGGCCCCTGTCTAAGTGGAGCCTGCTGAAAGCCAATGTTATCAAATACAACAAAATCCACCACGATAGGTATTTTGAAAGAGCAATCTGTGGTAATTTACACCAAAGAAACTCGATCAGAATGTTCTTGAATTGCAATCGGTATTTCGTGATTGAAGCAAAAGTAACTTGAGTCTGGATCAATCTGCCATTGGTATGAGCAGCTTTGTGTCTCATAACCCCTGTGTTCTTGATTACAAGAAGGCCCTGTGTGGGTTTTCTTTATTGCAAGTCACTGCTTGCAGTGCAGATCCTGAATGACTGAAGCTTAACTGGCAACCCTTCACCGACAGGGCCTCTTGTTGGAATGAGATGTTCATGATAAAAGCTATGCGTTTTCAAATACAACAGACATACAATGAAAGGTACTTTGAAAGGTTAGCGATTGATTGTACTTAAAGCAAATCCTAATTAATTTGGCACTGGGTATGTCTTGATCCATATTCAAGTATGGCAACTACCCTATCAGTACATGCGAAGGATTATTGTTAAGCAATATGTCCAGCATGTGGGCTTCACACAGAAAAGTATTTTTGACAAACGACTGGATGATAATAAAACGAAGACTAGTTGCACCAAAGTATTTTAGTAGCTAAAAGAACTCTATCTAAGCCATATAAATAGTCTTGTAAACCCTAACCTATCTCCTCGGAAATTTGCAATTCAAAAATCGTGGGTTTTCACCTGGATTCGAACCTGGGACCTTCCGCTTCCCGATCCAATTATCACTATGTCAAGCCATTGACCAGGTGCTGCCATGGCAGCAATTTTGTAATCATAGCTAACTCGGGTTTATGACATATTTGGACTTAAGCAAATTTCTTAACTTTGTGGAATGGGATAGTGTGAGATTCGGTGGGGTTAGGGTTAATAGCCTGATAAGAACAAAGTAGGTACAAGGCCATTTGATACTGATTTACTGAATATCAGGGATATGGGGAATGGGTGAGGGGTCTTTTTGTTCATGGTGAATGAAGGCCCTGAAAATAATTGAGTGTTTGAGAAATTGAAGCCATAATAGGATTTGATGATTTTTTTTTTATCCACCTTTCTTTAAATCTGTTTTTTGTTTTCCATAATTTGAAAGATATTTGAATTCAGAAAATGTAGTTTTCAAAAGATGTATGTATATTAAGGCTACAAAGATAACCCTTCCAACAATTCTCTGACTAGTTAAGTTCATTTTGATTTCTAAGTTTTGTATCCATACCTTTAAACATATTTTACCCATGATGATAAGTTTATACAATCACGTATCAAGGATCTTCAAGTGTGTAGCATTATCCTTGTATAGTACAACCCCTGAGTTCACTGAGGCCTCTTTGCTGTGTTAACCATTATAGACATACCCATCCTAATTGAATTCCACACCATGCAACAGGCTTCAAATTGAATATACATGACCACTTAATAATCCTCATCAAATCAACAAGGAAGATTGGCCAGAAGCGCAAGACATTCACCTCATTCCCAGCGGTATTCCTTGGAGAAAGTGACAGTTTATACGGAGTTTTGTAGTGCGACTCTCATTAAGCAGTAAGCTTACTACTAGCATTGATTGAGTATACAGGCTTAGGTGCATAATTCTATTCTTTGCACTTGTTCTGCTTGTAATGATGTTGCGATTAGATAAATGTGGTGAAGGTGTGTTTTCAAGCAAGAGAGGCTCTTTATTTGCCCGATTTTATTTCAAACCACGTTTATTCACACTGTGAACATTAAATGCCCATAATTCAAGAAAAGAATATTAATTTATTAATTGCAAAATCAAAAAAAAAAAAAAAAGACCTAGGACAACTTGCTAAGGCCAAAAAGTAAATTGTTTGGTTGTCATCCACAACTATTTTTGAGCAAGTGTGGGCGGGCTGATTTTTGTCTACTAATAAGTCTACTGTACTGAAAAATCTCAAGTTTAAAAACAGTATTAAAATGGAAACAAAATAAAAATTACAACTTAAAAAATATTGTCAAAAAAATCAAGATTCTCAAAGGAAAAAAACCCTTTTTTTGGAAATCTAAAAATTAGGCGCGGTATACTTTTGTACAGTGAAAACTTTTGTCCAGTTTCGAAAAATAGGGGCGTGTGTGAAATAGAGTATCAAAAATAGTATCGGCTCTTTCCATACACCTTGGTAAGTGTCACTAGAGCGAGAGAAGTTTAAAATAGGTGGATATGAAACAACAGGGGTGCTTAGTACAAAAGTGATTACAAGGATGTGCCTCAAACTTGGGTAGCAAAATCAGGCTGTCTGGTATGTCACTGGGTCCTTTTTCTTAGTCAAATGTGGTATTTTGATGGCAAATTTTTTGATTTTTTTTCTTAATTTCAAACAAAAATAAGGAAATTCGCGCCAAATTAGCGTACATTTTTGGAGAAAATTTCAATTTTTTCGACTCAAAATTT
>JXSR01S014362.1:7343-18689 GCA_000969725.1 Ophiothrix spiculata | reverse complement strand
ATCCTTGGAGGTAGAAGCGCCGTCATGGTAATTTGGCAAGTAAGCCTTGAACATCAAGGTACCTATCATCCTTAATGACACGTAATGTATTCTCCATATGGATTTCAAAGAAACAAATAATCTCGTCGTCTTTTTGTCTTTATTAGTTTTTCATGTGTTTCCTATCTTATGGGATAATGAAATGTGGTGTGATATGAGGCACTCAGTATATGTGGATTTTCAGAGAGGTTTTTTTTCTTCAAATTCTGGTTTTCCACAATTAAGCTGAATTCATACTTGCAATGCAATGCCTCACGTTTCCAATATTTTCCACCGCAAATTTCACTGAAAATGAATTGACAAGCAGAATGCAAATAAACTGCAACAGCCGACAACTTGAAAACGCAAGGGTCAGTTTAGCTTTCCTGTACTCGATTTGCATTTTGATTTGCGTTTTGATATTGATATCTGACCAAAACTCCTATATGTACATGCTCGGTATGGTTGTGTCAAGTGTGAATTCAGCTTTAAAGACATACAAGACCTCTTCAACTTTGTCAAAATTGGTAGTATTGGCGCAAGCTCAAAACCCTTACAGGAAGCAACACTGTTGAGAATGATCTTGAGAATGATCTTGATCTGGTAAAAGTTGTTCTTTTAAATAAGGTTTTGCTATGAAAAGAATAAGTTATACTCTATTCCTGTTTACCAACCTAGAGAATACTTAAATTTGACACAAAAATTGGCTAAAAGTGTGGAAAAATCGAATTGTTGAAATGGAAGAAATTGGCTTACGAGATGAACTCTTTTATTCTTGCATCATGCCTTTGATCACCAGCTTGTATGGTTTTGTAATGGCAGTCACTTTATTCATTAGTTAATGTACTTGTATATAAAGAATGTTGAAGTAGTGAAGTATATAATGACTATAATTCCTGAGAAGTTTCTAGATGCACAAAATGTAACAGGACTTGCCTGCACTTTCTTTAAGACCCTGTAGATAAAAGCCCTGTCATAGTCAGTCTGCAACTATAGTCGCGTGAAGATAACCTTTTCATTTTTACGCGTGTTGTGCTTCAAGGTTAAAGTTCACACGGAACTCATGCGATGCTTGTGAGCTCGTGTGATTTGTCTGTTCTGTTGCTGTGTAACTTAATGTCATTTTGATTGGTTTGTTGTTCACGCAAGGTGCGATTTGGTCCTGCCCAGAATATAAAGGTTTTTTAGATGACTTTAGGAAGCCTATAAAAATGTATATCAAGGTACCTATCATCCATGATATCATCACTCAATGTATTCTGCATATGGATTTCTATGAGATAAATCATCTCTTTGTCGTTATTAGTTTTTCATGTCTTTAATATCTTTCTCTTTGTGATGATTAAATGTGCTGGCATAGGAGGTACTCAGTATTAAACAGATTTTTAACAAGGTTTTTTCAATGGTAGGGTAATACGACAATAAGTGTTAACCTTCTGGGGTCTAGTTGGATTTTGTGCATAACAAAAGAACCCCAGACACTAATACATGGGAGAAAAAAAGATAAACTTCCTAACAAAGAAAAACAAAGTGGCATTGATTAAAGTTATTTCATCCCATAGATATATATTTGAGAACTGAGCTTTTAGGAGTATACTGAATATCATCTTCAGAACTAAGTCTCTGAAGCAAAACTATCAAAAGCCATGCTTTCTGATATAGTCTCTGCTAGGGAAAGAGTGTCTTGCCTTCTGCTAATGGGTACCAACATACAATGCTCAGTAGTTTCACAGAAGTAAAGTTAAACCAAAATCTTTTAAAAAATCATCATCTCTTTGCTCTCAAGCTGTTATGTTTCAATATGCATTAATATATCATTAGTGATTTAAGTATTTGTTCATATTTTATTATACTTATATTCGATCTAAAACATGAATTCTGATGCATATTTGTAAATTATTATTCATTCATTATACTTGTTCATAGAAGGTACTGATTGAAGGCAGCGAATAATGAATAGTAGTTTGACATTTAAAACAGTTCATTTGACCTCCAATGATGCTTACAAACATTAACAGACACAGATAATGCAGAACACCTATAAGACTTACATGCAGTCTAAGATCCTTGGAGGTAGAAGCGCCGTCATGGTAATTTGGCAAGTAAGCCTTGAACATCAAGGTACCTATCATCCTTAATGACACGTAATGTATTCTCCGTATGGATTTCAAAGAGACAAATAATCTTGTTGTCTTTTTGTCTTTATTAGTTTTTCATGTGTTTCTTATCTTATGGGATAATGAAATGTGGTGTGATATGAGGCACTCAGTATATGTGGATTTTCAGAGAGGTTTTTTTTTCAAATTCTTGTTTTCCACAATTAAGCTGAACTCGTACTTACAATGCAATGCCTCACGTTTCCAATATTTTCAACCGCAAATGGCACTGAAAATGAATTGACAAACAGAATGCAAACAAACTGCAGCAGCCGACAACTTGAAAACGTAAAGCTTTCCTGTACTCGATTTGCGTTGACACAAGTGGTGTTGCGTTTTGATATTGATATCTGAACTGCCCAAAATTCCTATGTGTACATGCTCTGTATGGTTGTGTCGAGTATGAATTCAGCTTTAGAGACATACAAGCACCTCTTCAACTTTGTCAAAATTGGTAGTATTGGCGCTAGCTCAAAACCCTTACAGGGAGCAACATTGTTGAGAATGATCTTCAGAACTAGTTTTCTGAACTGGTAAAAGTTGTTCTTTCAAATATGGTTCTGCTATGAAAAGAATAAGTTATACTCCTAGAGAATTCTAAAATTGGCTGAAAATGAGGAAAAATCTAATTGTTGAAATGGAAGAAATTGGCTTACGAGATTAACTTTTTTTGCATCATCCCTTTGATCTCCAGCTTGTATGGTTATGTAATGGCAGTCACTTTATTCATTAGTTAATGTACTTGTACATAAAGGATATTGAAGTAGTGAAGTATATAATGACTATAGCAGTTTGACATTTAGAAAGGTTCATTTGGCATTTTAAAATAATTCCTGAGAAGTTGAGAGATGCACAGAATGTAACAGGACTTGCTTGCACTTTCTTTAAGTCCCTGTCATAGTCAGTCTGCAACTATAGTCGCATGAAGAAAACCTTTTCATTTTTACGCATGTTGTGCGTCGAGGTTAAAGTTCACACGCAACTCATGCGATACTCGTGAGCTCGGGTGATTTGTCTGTTCTGTTGCTCTGTGACTTATTGATCATTTTGATTGGTTTTTTGTTCACGCAAGGTGCGATTTGGTCCCGCCCAGAATGTAAAGGTTTTAGATGACTTTAGGAAGTCAATAACCATGTATATCAAGGTACCTATCTTCCATGATATCATCACTCAATGTATTCTCCATATGGATTTCTATGAGATAAATCATCTCTTAGTCTTTATTAGTTTTTCATGTCTTTACTTTCTTTCTCTTTGTGATGATTAAATGTGGTGGCATAAGAGGTACTCAGTATTAAACAGATTTTTTTATCAATGGTGGGGTTATAGGACAATAAATTGTTACCTTCTGGGGTCTAGTTTGATTTTGAATGTTACAAAAGAACCACAGATACTAATTAAAATGAGAGAAAAAAGGATTAACTTTCTAAAGTGGCATTGATTAAAGTTATTTCATCCCATAGATATATATTTGAGAACTGAGCTGTTAGTAGTATACTGAATATTATCTTCAGAACTAAGTCTCTGAAGCATAACTATCAAAAGCCATGCTTTCTGATTTGGTTTCTGCTAGGGAAAGAGTGTCTTGCCTTCTGCTAATGGGTACCAACATACAATACTCAGTAGTTTCACAGAAGTAAAGTTAAACCAAAATCTTTAAAAAAAATCATCATCTCTTTGCTCTCAAGCTGTTATGTTTCTATGTACATTCATATATCAATCATTAGTGATTTAAGTATTTGTTCATATTTCATTATACTTATATTCGACCAAAAACGTGAATGCTGATGCGTAGTTTTATTATTTCATTCATTATACTTGTTCATTGAAGATACTGATTGAAGGCAGCGAATAATGAAAAGTAGTTTGACATTTAAAACAGTTCATTTGACCTGCAGTGTTGCTTACAAACATTAACAGACACATAGATAATGCAGAACAGATATAAAACTTACATGCAGTCTAAGATCCTTGGAGGTAGAAGCGCCGTCATGGTAATTTGGCAAGTAAGCCTTGAACAAGCAGAATGCAAATAAACTGCAACAGCCGACAACTTGAAAACGCAAGGGTCAGTTCAGATTTCCTGTTCTCGATATGCGTTGACACAAGTGGTGCTGCGTTTTGATATTGATATCAGAAATGCCCAAAACTCATATATGTACATGCTCGGTATGGTTGTGTCAAGTGTGAATTCAGCTTTAGAGACATACAAGCAGCTCTTCAACTTTGTCAAAATTGGTAGTATTGGCACAAGCTCAAAACCCTTACAGGGAGCAACACCGTTGAGAATGATCTTCAGAACTAGTTTTCTGAACTAGTAAAAAATGTTCTTTCAAATATGGTTCTGCTATGAAAAGAATAAGTTATACTCTATTCCTGTTTACCAACCTAGAGAATACTTCAATTTGACACAAAAATTGGCTGAAAGTGAGGAAAAATCTAATTGTTGAAATGCAAGAAATTGGCTTACAAGATGTACTCTTTTATTCTTTCATCATGCCTTTGATCTCCAGCTTGTATGGTTATGTAATGGCAGTCACTTTATTCATTAGTTAATGTACTTGTACATAAAGGATATTGAAGTAGTGAAGTATATAATGACTATAGCAGTTTGACATTTAGAAAGGTTCATTTGGCATTTTAAAATAATTCCTGAGAAGTTTAGAGATGCACAGAATGTAACAGGACTTGCCTGCACTTTCTTTAAGACCCTGTAGATAAAAGCCCTGTCATAGTCAGTCTGCAACTATAGTCATGTGAAGAAAACCTTTTCATTTTTATGCGTGTTGTGCGTCGAGGTTAAAGTTCACACGCAATGCATGCGATACTCGTGAGCTCGCGTGATTTGTCTGTTCTGTTGCTGTGTAACTTAATGATCGTTTTGATCGGTTTGTTGTTCACGCAAGGTGCGATTTGGTCCCGCCCAGAATGTAAAGTTTTTAGATGACTTTAGGAAGCCAATAACCATGTATATCAAGGTACCTATCATCCATGATATCATCACTCAATGTATTCTGCATATGAATTCCTATGCGATAAATTATTTCTTTGTCTTTATTAGTTTTTCATGTCTTTAATATCTCTTTGTGATGATTAAATGTGGTGACATAGGGGAGGTACTCAGTATTAAATAGATTTTTTAACAAGGTGTTTTCAATGGTGGGGTTATACGACAATTAATTGTAACCTTCTGGGTCTAGTTTGATTTTGTGTGTTACAAAAGGACCCCAGATACTAATACATTGGAAAAAAAGATAAACTTTCTAACAAAGAAAAACAAAGTGGCATTGATTAGAGTTATTTCACCCATGATATCATCACTCAATGTATTCTGCATATGAATTTATATATGAGATAAATCATCTCTTAGTCTTTATTAGTTTTTCATGTCTTTACTATCTTTCTCTTTGTGATGATTAAATGTGGTGGCATAGGAGGTACTCGGAATTAAACAGATTTTTAACAAGGTTTTTACAATGGTAGGGTTATACGACAATAAATCTTAACCTTCTGTGGTCTAGTTGGATTTGGATTTTGTGTGTTATAAAAGAACCCCAGACACTAATACATGGGAGAAAAAAGATAAACTTTCTAACAATGAAAAACAAAGTGCATTGATTAAAGTTATTCCTATATTTGAGAACTGGGAGGTTTTAGGAGTATAATGAATATCATCTTTAGAACTAAGTCTCTGAAGCAAACTATCAAAAGCAATGCTTTCTGATATGGTCTGTGCTAGGGAAAGAGTGCCTTGCCTTCTGCTAATGGGTACCAACATACAATGCTTAGTAGTTTCACAGAAGTAAAGTTAACCCAAAATCTTTTAAAAATCATCATCTCTTTGCTCTCAAGCTGTTATGTTTCTACATACATTCATATATCAATCATTAGTGATTTAAGTATTTGTTCATATTTCATTATACTTATATTCCACCAAAAACGTGAATGCTGATGCATATTTTTAAATTATTATTTCATTCATTATACTTGTTCATTGAAGATACTGATTGAAGGCAGCGAATAATGAATAGTAGTTTGACATTTAAAACAGTTCATTTGACCTCCAGTGATACCTACAAACATTAACAGACACACAGATAATGCAAAACACATATAAGACTTACATGCAGTCTAAGATCCTTGGAGGTAGAAGCGCCGTCATGGTAATTTGGCAAATAAGCCTTGAACATCAAGGTACCTATCATCCTTAATGACACGTAATGTATTCTCCGTATGGATTTCAAAGAGACAAATAATCTCGTCGTCTTTTTGTCTTTATTAGTTTTTCATGTGTTTCCTATCTTATGGGGTAATGAAATGTGGTGTGATATGAGGCACTCAGTATATGTAGATTTTCAGAGAGGTTTTTTTTTTTCAAATTCTGGTTTTCCACAATTAAGCTGAATTCATACTTGCAATGCAATGCCTAGTGTTTCCAATCATTTTCTTCGCAAATGGCACTGTAAATTAATTCACAATCTTCATAGATACAATCTCTGTCATTGTAGTTTGTAGTCCCTGTAAATGTAAGGGAAGCCTCATCTTTATCCCCAATAATTGCCAAAAAATGCTTGACAGTTACCGTTGGTGGCACAACAACATTATTCACATACTTATTGATAATTTCAAAGACTCTGAATATCACAAATCTACCAGATTGGAATATTGTTTTCTTTTTCTGCCCATCTGCCCCAATGATGTTGTTTTGTCGACACTTATTCTTTTTTGTAGTTTGTTTCACTCTTGCTTGTGGTCAGAATAATCCACAGTTGTTTTTGAGTATAGTTGTACTTTTTTCTTGATCATTCCATTTAAAGATGATCAAATAAACATATTTATAGTATACAAATATTGACTGCTCGTGAGGGCAATAGTAAAGACTATTGCCTCGAAGTGATCTTGAGTCTATATACTATTTCTCGAGACAAAAGATCAATAGTCTCAAGATAACTGAGGGGAAATAGTTTTTACTACTGCCAAAAGGAAAGAGCAGTCAATAGTTGTTTTATATACCGATTTTGAGAGGGCAACAGTAAAAGACTCTTGACTGGCTCAAATTAGGTTGATCGGTATATAACATCTGATAGAACAACAATTTCCAAGTAATGATAACCCAAATAACAAGTTATATTTTACCATCCTGGTAAACTTGATTACTCTTTGGGATGAATGGCAGTTTTTTACCTGATGATATTAAGATTGAAAAATTAGATATTTTAAGTGTTGCCTTGGAAAATAATTTTGAGCTCAACAGTATAGTATTTGTTATACACTATGCAATATATTAGATATGCAAGCCAATTTCCAATGAATGAGTAATGAGCCTTGGTGCTAAAACAAGTGCTGTATTACAAGCTGAACCAGTTTAACACATGCGTGTCTCCTGTATAACACTAAGGGTATCGGCTTGGTTAATAATGTAAACACCCAGGTGAAAACAACGGCCCTGAATTTTTAACACATTTATAAACTCATATTGATATGAATACTGTAGGATGAATATATGAAAAGGGAAGTTGTTTTTTTGGATGTTATACACAAGACATATATCGTCAAATTAGAATTGAAAATCAACCTTTTCAAGTGAAATTGATGATAAAAATATCTTAGATTAGCAAATCAAATTGTGAAAATATTAAAGTGCTTAAGAAATTTACATGTTTTACAGGATGTGGTTACAGTGAAAACTGATAACAAAGATACTTGGTACGGAGAACTTAATTCCATATATCAATATCTCATTGCATTGATACGTATGAAATTTAATTGAATAATGAATGCTAAGGTGACAAAAAAAAACTGTTTTACGGGCCAGACCTGCCCTAAATTTGTGTTTTGAAAGAATCTTTTTTGCGACAAAATCTTGTAAAATCGGCCGTTTTTTGGCCAAAATTGTTCAATTTAAAAAATAAAAATTAAAGAAAATTTCTTTGTAAAAGTTTTTTTTTTTTTTTCAGAATTTTTGGGTTATTTTTGGCAACAAATTTCCAATGAATGAGTAATGAGCATAGGTGCTAAAACAAGTGCTGTATTACAAGCTGAACCAGTTTAACACATGCATATCTCCTGTATGACACTAAGGGTATCAGCTTGGTTAATAATGTAAACACCCAGGTGAAAACAACGGCCCTGAATTTTTAACACATTTATATGCTCATATTGATATGAATACTGTAAGATGAATATATGAAAAGGGAAGTTGTTTTTTTGGATGTTATACTCAAGACATATATAGTCAAATTAGAATTGAAAATCAACCTTTTCAGTGAAATTGATGATAAAAATATCTTAGATTAGCAAATCAAATTGTAAAAATATAAAAGTGCTTGAGAAATTTACATGTTTAACAGGATGTGGTTATACAACAGTGAAAGCATATATTCTTGGCACAGATAAGTTAGTCCCATATATCGATATTTCATTGTAATGAACGTTATGAGTGAAATGGTAAGAATATTTAGTTTACGAAGGTTTACGAAGTTGAGATAAATGAACCGAGTTCCTTTCTTATTTTCAATTGCATTGATCGAGTGCAATCAAAAACAATTATGTACGCTTGTTTTAACCAATCAAATGACAAGAATCTTAGTATGAGTTTTATCAATTTAATTGAATAATGAATGCTTCTTGCACAAATACTGGTATAGAATATTTGATACGAAGAAAAACTCTAAACCTGGTCTTCCCAGATTTAATCATATCCATGAGGTTGAAATTATATTTCCGTTTGATATATGATTTTAGACCATGTGATAAGTCTATAAAAATAAAAGAATAAAAAATATTTTTACAATATATTGAAGATATATAATCTTTGAAAATATCTTAATATACTGAGGCAGTCATTTCGCTCTATTAGATATATAGTCCAATATTTTAACCCTACCCAAAGTTCAAGTAAAGTGGGCTAATATAAGATTTTGACCTAGTATAATGTCCCAAACCTTCAATATTATTATAAAGCACATACTCATAATTAGATTTCCAAATGTAGCCATGATGAGATGACATGATATACTACTTAAAGAACAAATGCATGTCATACAAACTCAATGATAGCAAAACCACAAAGTAAACAATAAAAACCAAAAATTGCTACTTCTGGAAAATATTCTGCGTCAATATATGCTGAAGATCTGATGTTTCATTGAATCACAATATACTACAGCATTATTTTGGGAGCGGGTTAGCACAGCATTTTTCCCTCGCCTTGCTCGGTTCCAGAGCTTTATTAACATTTGGTTTTTAGTCCTAACTCACTTCCGCAGGGTTTTATCCAGATGCTCCAGTCTTCCCCCTTCACTTATAACTGTCACCAGATTTGTCCATCTTAATCTACCCCCGCCCAGGATATGGGAACTGCAAAAAGGTAAATATCACAATCTAGGTCCCAATAGGATGTGCACTTGAAATGGCAGCCAAACGCCAAAATGAAGTGAAATGATTATGACAATCTACCTGCAGAGAATCATGACTGGTTTGATCTAAATGGAAAATCGCTATTCAAAAACCCTGGTATTATTATTGGTTGTTATGTGCTGTAGGATAGTTCAGTCGTTAAGATTTTGATTCCACCATGCATGTTTAACATACAGTCTCAAAAAAAAAAGTATCGTCTCACCTCAAACAAATGGCTTCTGCGCCAATGCGAAAAATGAAATTTGCAACTTTTACAAAACGACCTAGAGGGTCTTAAAAGTTCATAACTTTGGTGTTTCTTAGTCAATTGTCAAAAATAGTGAGTCAAATGAAAGCTGAAACTCCAGCGCTTGTGCACACAATCTTCAAATTACGTTTGCGTATTCCGTATTTGCACAGGAGCCATTTGTTCGAGGTGAGGCAATACTTTTTTGGGAGACTGTAAGTTAATAACCTGTTAGTTGATGAAGTCCTTAAACAACCTGAAAAGCATAAATAAAGTGGAGCAATAATACTTTGCTCTGTTTAACCCAGTGTAATATTCTGTATGTCCCATGCCTTGAATATTGTTATCAAGTCTGTTGCCATATTAGGTTTCAACCCATTACCATGATGAGATGACATGATATACAATCTAGAGTAAATCATATCCGTGTGTTTGAAATCATGTTATAATATCATATGCTATCTGCCATTGATATATCTTAACCTTTCTGCTTAGATCTTCATTACGAGTGTTCTGTACCGTAGTATAAGCTAGAAGTTAAACCAGAGAATCATATTCAAAATAACTCTTTTTAAAGGATAATGTAGTCCTTATTCTCCACCACCTCCCAAAGCACAAGTAAAAGTTGGACAGTCATATTTTTGCCAGGCCGATGTTCGTTTGACCTGGTATAATATTCAGTATGTCCCATGCCATGAATATTGTTGTCAAGCTCTTTGCCATATGATGGCTCACCCAGAAAGGGGGGATTTTGATTTTATCATTTCATCTGTTGTAGCATTTTCTAAGCTTTAAAATAACACCTTACTTGTTGACATTGATCAAGGCAATCAGATTTTACAACAGAAAATCCGCTGAAAATCCTTATTATTTTTATTTTTTGTTGCCTATTTTCACCCAAAAAAGGCTTCTGTCGCAAAGTCCCCTTTTTCGGGGTGAGTCATCACATATTAGGTTTCAACTGATTACCATGGTGGGATGACATGTTGCAACTGGGATTAAATCATATCTGCTAGGTTGAAATCATATCTAATTCTATCTCAAATATGAGTTTCCTTTGATACATATAACTTTAGCCTAGTGTTTGTTTGACCTGGTATATATATTATATAATATTCAGTATGTCCCATGCCATGAATATTGTTGTCAAGCTCAGCCATATTAGGTTGCAACCCATTACTATGATGAGATTACATGTTGCTACTGAGATTGAATCATATATTCTAGGTTGAAATCATATCTAAATCTATCCCAAATATAAGTTTCCTTTGAAATATGACTTAATCCTAGTGTTTGTTTGACCTGGTATAATATTCAGTATGTCCCATCATGGTCCCATGCCTTGAATATTGTTGTCAAGCTCTTTGCCATATTAGGTTTCAACCCATTACTATGATGAGATTACAAGTTGCTACTAAGATTGAATCATATCCACCAGGTTGAAATCATATGGAATCCTATCCCTAATAAGAGTTTCATTTGATATATAGCTTAAGCCTTGTGGCTTATGTAAAAACAAATATGACA
>JXSR01S014360.1:0-26714 GCA_000969725.1 Ophiothrix spiculata | reverse complement strand
AACAATTGACATAAGTACGATATCATATTGTTTTATAAAGGAACTCATATTTGCCGTAATTTGTTAGAGACTGATTAGTGTGACAAAGGCTTCACAAGCATGACAACAATTGGTGGAGACTCTCCAATATCAAACTTCTGCGTTTCATTGTTTGGACCTTTATATACAAACAAACTTTTCCTAAAACATACTCTTCCTAATAATTTGTGAAATCATCTAGGTACTTGGTCACTGCGCACGAATTGTTACATCGTTCGAATGTTATTAGGTACATCTTAAGATTATAATTTACATGATTTTATAGTAACCTCTTTCACAATAATTCGACAATAATATGTGAATATAAAATGTATACATGATATACCGTTTGACATTTATTCCGTGGTAGAATTTCCATGCTCACATTTTATGCCAAAATATTCATTTCGAACACAGTTCCCTTGCATGTATCCTTATTGAATCTGGCTGTCAGACTTATGCACAAGGGGAAGAGGGACAAAGGGGTGCGCCTGTGAGAAATCTTGCCTACCTTCTTATCTGACTGCAATAGCATGCCCCCAAATGATCCCCCTCTTTTTAGTTATTTTAGGTAAATTGCCAAAACGTTTCGCGTGTATTTCAAAAATTTTACTAACTTAAAGCTGAAAATGTCAAGAAACTCAGGAACTCAATGACACTCAATTATCCCATTCTTTCAAAAATCTATGACAAATATTTGTTGAATTATTTTGTGTCTAATCATTCGAGGAGTTACCCCCTTTAAAAACCTTTTTTGCCCACCTTAACCCACTAAAGGAACATTTATGGCTACGCCACTGAATAGGTGACGCCCAAATATCTCACAAGTTCTTTTTCTATACATCCATTTGAAAGAGTACAATGGATGGAATACTTACTAAAATACAAAATCAAAAACAAATAAAATGTGCTCAAATTACTGTCCTTCTGTACGTTGAAGCCAGTATTCAGATTCAGAAGCATAATTAATGTCTTTTCGGATATTGACCTACAAAACTTGCATCGCAACATTAAACTAGTTTACTGACCTATTTTACAGGAAATGTGATTACCAATAGTAATCTGGTCTAGAAACACAAACATGCATTGTTTTGAATAATTTACCAAAGACACATGGAAGAAGAACCCACATAAAACCCACATATCAGATAGTTGGTAATCATGATTTTGACAATATCAAACCGTGTCCGGATTTCGAGTGGTGTCTAGACCTTTTTTTTAGTGGTCAACTAGACAAAGTTACATAAGTTCAGTAACATACCAAAAAGTTAGCTAAAGTTTGCCATTGTAAATGTTATCATGAACAATACACATATGCATATAAAAAATGCAGAAATGACATTAAAGACAAAACTTGATAATTTCTCAAAAGAATATATAGTAGAATAATTTCAAAGGAGTTGAAATATCGTCAGGTTGTGTTATTTATGCTGTTTATGTCATTTCTGCTCTCTAAATCTGCTCTGTTTCAATATAGATCCTATTCACGTTCATCTGGGAAACAAATTAGGCATATTTCCATCTCATAGGATACAATTTGGGAATACAACTCTAATGTCCACACAGGTATATAATTACGAGGTCGTTAATTTCAAAGTCAAATAATTACTATTGAAATGTTGATATTTGAATTTTTAACGCTAAAATGACAGGGGCTTTTTGGAACATTCAATAATCTTTAAAGTTTTTCAGATACACTATATACATGATGTATTGAACTTGATAATTAACTTAATATATTCTTAGAACTCTGAAGGGGAAATGATACACTTTTTGTATCTAATCCTAGGTATTATTGTATCAGCTAGCAATAGTTGAACATTTTATACAATAATCTTCCGATCAATTCTGCACTATCAAATCCGGAAGACATTAACTACAGATATTGCAAGTCGAGCTATTAATCACTTAACAGATAAGCAGTATAGGATACATAGCGAATTGACTTTCATTAAAGATGCTATTAGTACCTGCAGCTTTTATAATTTTTCTAAATGACATTGACTTTATCATGTTCATGGATGATCTGCGTTCTCATATAGCTGATGTGCGTCGCGTATAATTAATTCATGTTGCAAAATGAATAATGCATGTGTATGCGCTCCCCTTTGTTAATGATTGTCGTGTCTGATAAGAACTGTCAAAGAAACAATAGATAAGTACTTTTTTATCTAAAAAACAATAATATAGTATAGTCCAGACGTAGTGCATTATTGCTGTACAAAATAAAAAATGAATTTTCTTTCATGCGTCATGATGAGACGGATATTGAAATCATTAACATTTTCTCTTGTGAAGTAATCTTGAATTTATATATTATTAACCAGTAATTGATGAGCAGAGATTTGGTATAAAATATTAAACAGGAATACATAGCTATTACCTGAATGATGTTGTGAAGTCGAGTCGATACTAAAGTACATAGCTTCTGGCTGAGAAAGGTCGCGCGGAACTGTTCAATTTTATCAATTTGTTATAGTACATTTGTACTGATTTGTATTGTATATTTGCTAATGTTAAAATCACACAGATATATTCCATTGCCTTCAAACAGATTCAGAGCTCTATGATTGAATGCACTTAACATTAACGTCGTAGCTGCTGTATCAATGGTTATTAGTAATTTCATTTTAAAATTCAGGAGTTTTACCTTTTAGTAAAAATTTCATTCTGTTTTAACGGAATATCTTGTGTTTCCACAACAGTTTTTCCCACTTGGTAAAATCTAAAATCAAGTGACATTACCAGCAAACTTTCGATGAACTTTGAATTTACACCATGAGGCCCTATAATTAGTACATTTTTTTAGTACTATATTATTAATAGGAAAATTAATGACGGTGACTTTTACATAAAACCAATTTCATTATACTGATCTTTATCATTACATCATTACAAGCCATAGTTAACACCAAATAAATTTTCATTGTTATTGCAAAATGTCAAAGGAATTTGACATTAGTCACAATCACCCTAAAACTTTCAGCCTCTCAAGATTGATTTGTTTGAGTCTGTTAATCGGTGTGAAAACCACCAACTTTTTGCACTTAACAAGTAAATTGTCCTTTGTACAAAGGTAATAATTAGTTAATGGCTATTTTCATACTGTTCATACTTCGGTCATAGCATGCAAGCAACAAATCGACAAGTTAATTATGAATTCTTTTCACAATAAAGCATAGATTACCATGGTAACTACAAGTAAATATGTTTTTAATGAGTCTGAAAAAGTGAAAATAGGTAAATTCAGCTGTATGTATTTTCACATGTAGCGCAAAATGAAGTTTCTTGCATAATACGGCT
Organism: Ophiothrix spiculata; assembly: GCA_000969725.1. Taxonomy (NCBI): domain Eukaryota; kingdom Metazoa; phylum Echinodermata; class Ophiuroidea; order Amphilepidida; family Ophiotrichidae; genus Ophiothrix; species Ophiothrix spiculata. The sequence continues at coordinate 23,393 of JXSR01S014360.1, read as the reverse complement.
CACATGGGCAGGACAGCCACAAATGCACTCTTTCTTGAATATTGGTATGGCTGTCACCAGTACGAATGGCTGATCTATCATCATATGCATGAAACAATTATGTTACGTTAAGAATAGTTCAACTCGATTACGTTATTCAATTTAATTGAGTTTGGTAAGTGTTACAGCCCTATATTTAAAAGGCTCCAACACTATTTTGTGGTCTTTGCACCCTGTATATTTTTGTTGTAACAAAAGAAACAGTCGTTAACCCTGTAAAGAAAGGTTTCTTGTTCCTTATACCAGGGCGCATATATTTGTACTGGCATTCATTCTCGTTTGCTTGTTCCAAATGAAGAATTGTGATCAGATAGTTTAGAATAGATCCAATTTCAATTCCGTGAAGAAAACACTGAACTTGTTCAATAGGTGTGTTTGCTCTGTAATGAATGGGGAATAGAAAGAGACTTCTTCAATTTCCAATCTCAGTTTACATGTTAATATAGCATGATTGTGCCCAGGTATATAATCATGGTCAAAGACATGTTGCTTTAGGGGTTCTTTCAATGGATTAGATACACAATAGTACTTAAGACTGTTCATTTTCTTATGCATGGACATTGGTATTAAAATCTGAACAGTCTGGTTTCGTGGTGTAATAAATATATCAAATATTGATCAAAGTACCTAATAAAAAGATCTTGTATAAGAGTCTCTTTACAATTCTATCATAATCTTGAATATACATAGTGCTTAAAAATACTGCAGCATTTTTCATCCTTGTGCACTTTGGTTTTCTTATCGGCAAAATTCACCCATCACTTCACAGTGACCAGAGGCAACCGTACACCCACCTCTTGCACCTTCAGGATGGTTTTAATTATAAGAACCTTTTAAACTAAAACTGTAAAGTATAAACAGATTTAGTATAAAGCTCATTGAACTCAAAATAGCTGCACTGACAAACTGTTTGTTGCAACAAAACAATTTTTTCAGCCTGTTTCATTTGCCTCATTCCACCATCTCCATTGGAATTTTCAATATGTTCTACTTTAACCTTACTAGGGCTGGCTATATGTGTATGTTTGGTCCTTTTTATCATCATTCATCTTCATGTTGACCTGTTTCTGATATTTCTATTGCTCTTCTTTAAATTCTATATCATCCCTTCCCATTATTTTTCTTTTCTATTCTTTCTACATTGTCATTAGAATTGTTCCTTTAAAAAAACCTTACAGTACAATGTACGGGGCTAAACATGTGCATCTTATTCATTGTTCCTAGACCAGAAAAATCTCAAGTGACTATCAAAGATTTTTATGCATACTTGTTATTACACGAAAGGTTTTCCGGAAAAATCTTATAAAGAAACCAATAAACATCAAAACAAGTACAAAACATAATTAAAAAGGCATCTCTAGCAATTGTTCCTACTACATAAACGTACATATCTTATACATGTTATATAAACACAAAACCGAAAGATAATAATTGGATGCGACTCGGCTACCTTGGTACCAGGTTGTCGACTGGAGCTAGGTATTAAATAATTCTATATTTGCACTGTAGCAGGTAAAGATATTATAAAGAACGTCAATTGTAACTTATGAATGGTCAGTTGAAATGTAAGGATTTATCTGCTAAACTGAGTGTGCTTCTTGTGGTAGATAATCAATGCAACTATTGAACACACAGCTGAACTTTCAGTCTTTCTCTTTTCCTTCTATACTTATCATGCTTATAGTGATATTTTGTATCTGATCATCTGATCATTATCCCAAGATTATTCAACCGTCAACATCATCTGTTAAAGATTCCTAGTGTACACTTTCATAATTACAGATTTCAAAAAATGAAGATAAATAACAGGAGAATTAGGCTGGCTCAAGTTAGATACTAATTAATGTTTTTGTAGTTTCTTATGTGAATTGCGAATTACTGGCCGATATTTTGAAAAAGCAGAATATAAGGATGATCTCTGCTTCGTTGTACTGTGTTCAGATTTTCAGAGAGTATTATTGGGAATGATGTAGGTTATGCCATGCATCATACATAACATTAGCAGTCTGATCCAGAAAAGACCACTTGGCATACATGATAGAGATAAAGAAAGTAAAAGTATATAGTATTCATAAATAGGACAACGTTTGGATGAACATCCTCAGACAAGTAATTTACCAGCACATCTCCAACATGGCATAACAATGAGCTGTCCCTATACATAATGATAATTCCTCATAGATCAGCGAATTTATGGGCGTCAAAACTCATTAAATATCACAATGTAGCTGTAGTCCGTTTGCTAGATAGATAAACTCCAATGCACGTGGATTTATTTGCACCTCAGTTTGACCGGTTAATAATTGCTTTAAAGCAATTTAACATTCTATCCAGAGAACATGTTTCACTAAATATATTTTACCGGTTGGGAAGATAAGGGTTTTTTCAGGTTTCTAAAACAAATAAGTTAAAATAAAAAGCAAATAACAATAAATAAAAGTAAAACAACACTATCTTTATCTTTATATCTTTTTATACTTTATGAAATGGTAATTTCTAGTATCGCTATTTTTTCTGTTAAAAAAATTCCTACATGTGCATTTTTATTGGGACACACTGTGCATTTTTATTGGGACACACTGTAGAGTACACTATAGTAGATAGGATTGTTTTGCTGTTTGCAGACTTTCATATAAAAGAAAACGAACAAAACCAAATCGTAATATAAGCATATATAAGACGGCTTAAGTTAGATACTAAATAAATATTTCTGTATTTTGCAAATAATTTCAGATGCGAATCTGGGTTAAATCTGAATGATGAATTATGAGCCGATATTTTGAAAAAGCAGAAGATAAGTTTTAAGGATCAAATATCCAAGTCATAATACTAAAAAAAAAGATCTTTGCTTCTTGGTAATGTATTCAGACTTTCAGAGAGTATTATTGGGAATATAGGTTATGCCATTATACTCAACATTCTGATACAAAAAAGAACAATTAGGACACACATTTGAAGATAAGAAACTGAAAGTACTCAAAATAGGACAACGAGGATGTTCAACCAAACATCTTCGACAAGTAATATACCAGCACATCTACAACATGGTATAACAATATTGAGCTGTCCGTAAATGTGATACACTATGATAATTCCTCATAGATCAGCGAACTTATAGATGTCAAAACTCATTAGATGTCATATGTAGTTGTGGTCTGTTTGCTAGTTAAATCAACTCCAGTGTACGTAGTTTTATTTGCACATTTGTCCGGTTGATAATTATTGCTTAGCAAGCAATTTTAGTATAACCCTTTTGCCTCATATATTTTACTAGTTTTGAGATCATTTTTCAGGTTAAATAACCAGTAGACTAAATTAAAAGCAAAATATCGATACATTGTATTTTTAAAAATACCGAAGGTAGTTTCTGAAACATAGTTAAACGCGTAAGGATGCTTATTTGATATCGATACCCGTGATGTGACGATATTTAGTCCCGTAGAAGGTTCCTTTATGTATATAAATGTCTTTACAATTGTTCGAGACATTGCAAAATTAAGAAGTCATAATAATGATTTTAACATAGCAGTTAATTTCAGGTCTATATTATTTAGAATTAATTGCAACTTAAAATTGACAACAATACCCCTTTTCACCTGAACCTTGGCGGTTTACCCTGCCTCCATTTGCGATTTTTTTCATCAAAATGACACCAAAGGATTTGGTTCAAGTTACTTATATGGTCAATGCTAATTTCTTTGGTGATTTTAATGCAATAATCAAACCAAAAAGCAACCCCAAAAAAGTTTGCACCTATACCTTTTAAAACCAACAAATATTTTCTTTAGTACCTTTAAAACGTTTAATAAATAGTTTGAATGTCTCCGTTTAATGTACCGTCTGCGTGTTGAACGTCGTCAGTCTATTAGATAATTACACGTCCTTTACACTTAACATTATTTAAAGCTCAAATGTCTTTTTCTACATTTTCACAATGCGTAACGTATAGGATGGAATGATCTCGCGTGAGAAAATGGCGGTAAGTTGCGTGGATATCATCAGTTAATTGCAATTAATGTGCTATATTCTCTTCATAAATCTTGCTTTTGGCCGTCTGCCATGTGCTGAAGCAAGCATGATGTCATCTAGGAAATACTCTTTTAACCAACTTCATTTTGTAAGTTGTTGCTGTTGATGTTCTATATACATGATATATAAGTTTTTGTTTTAAAAGCAATCGATGAAAGATGTTTCAACAATTTATTTCAAAATATATCAAAAGCTATATTGTGATTTTGTGAAATAAACCATTTTATGTGCTTTCATTTCATTTCATGTCTTAATGGGTTTGTTTCAGACAGCGAATTTGCACCTTGGGCAATGGCAGTCTGCATCATGTAGTGTAACAAAGATTGTATTGCAAACATAATAATGCAAATGTAAAATTTGAATATTTATTTGGTATCTGTGTAACATGTGTCTTTTCTTTGATGTTTCTCGATGTTCTTTTGATTGTTTTACAAGCTTGACAAGGTTTAGCCATGGTTTAGCCAATAGAATGGAATTAAAATGAGATATTTGAGATATTTCAATCAATATTTCGGGAACAAATTGATGATAAGCCAAGCTTTAAAACATCAATGCAGATTGTTGAACTTTTTCATTTGGTATCTTGTATTTATGTGAAGCAGACAGCAGCTGGCACTGGTGATAGCATGATATATGTCGTTGTGAGCACCAATTGGAATGTTAAACATTTCCTTGTCAGTATTATTTGCATGGTAGTGTAAGATTAATTATTGTTCGTTTGTGCTGTTCATCTTTAATTACGATCTCTGTTTAGTCCTTTTGTCCACATTTATGTATTTTACACTTTACATCTTTACATTTAAAGGATGATGTATATACAGGCCCGTAGCCAGGATTTTTTCAAGGGGTGCGGATTTTCAAAAAGTGGACCTTTTGGAGGAAAAATTTTCGTTTTGGTCGACCCTAAACTAATTTTAGTCGTTTCCAAAAAGTGACAAACAAAAAAAAAAAGGTTTTCCAGTAGTTTTCCAAGCATTTTGTGTAGTATTTTATTAAGAAACGACGTATATTTACGTGTTTTGGTGCTTTAGGTGTTCTTTTTGTGGACATTTTGGGAATTTTTGTGAACCTTTTTTGTACATTGTCAAATTTGGGTGGGGGAGGGAGTGCGACGCCCCCATCGCACCACCTGGCTACGGGCCTGTTTATATAGTTGACAGGGTCATTGTATGGTTGATACTTCCCAAAGAATAGTGATTAAAAAACCCTCTTTGAATAGAAAGTTATTTTATATAATATCAATGCAGATTAAATTTGTTTAATCAATTTCACTCTTACTTGCTACTTTTCGTCCTTATCATCATATCGCTAAATAAACCAGACACTCTTGTTGATTCTTTTTAATTACAGAAAGAAATCAAAGTTATGTTCAAGAAATCACCAGAATTTGAAGGTCACATGTAAGTATAATCACTTTATCAATTTAATGTATTTTGGGTATTGGGCTTTAATGAGGGATACCTCTGTAATTTCTTTCTGGATATCCGGGATTGGAAATTGCATATAAGAAAGTTTCGCATCAGTTATCCCACCTGTGATATTAGCTATGCAATTATATCAAACTTAATTTAATTTCACGCACCCATTTTCCCATAAACCCAAATTAAACCCATTTATAGCAGTCAATTTGACATTTAGAGACTAGTGAACGATGACCAATTATTACAAGTAAGGGATATTTGTAAACCTTGAAGTTATTAAACTGTAATCCAATACGTGTATTTTATGGGAAACACTAAAAGTGTTAAAATTGGCTTTGCTAATTTGCTTTGATATTGATACGTCAAGAAAAGTAAATTTACAAATGACAATATGAATTAAACAATTGATAAACAAAAGTAACTACTGCCTTTGGCCTTGAATAATAAGTGACATTGACGTTGTTAAGGAAGCATCACTTACAAGTCCAACATTTTAAACTTTTTTGCATAATGAACTTTTTAAAGGTGTGAATGACCCTCATGATACTGACCAGAGATGGACATATGGAAAACCTCTAATAAAGTCACTCTTCTTAAATCTGCTATTTGAATCAATATCAGAGCCAATTTGCACTTATTGCTCCAAAATTTCCTTTAAAGCCCATGTAAAAGTGTTTCCCATAAAATACACATATTTCGATTACCCAGTTTAATGTTTTACAGATGTGTGTGGAGAAGACTACTTCAAGGTTTACATATATCCCTTACTTGGCATTATTGGTCATCGTTCACTAGTCTCCAAATGTCGAATTGACTGCTGCAAATAGGTTCACTTTGGGTTGATGGGAAAATGGGTGCGCGAAATAAAATTACGTTTGGTATAATTGTATAACTCGTATTACAGGTGGAATAATTGATGCGAAATATTCCAATACAAAGTCAAGTAATTCGCGAATGGTCAAATTTAACGTCATGGGCAAGATGATCTACCTACAATGTCTTTATTTTCATAAATATAGACTACACAAAGTCAATAAGAAGGCAAATGTGGTGAAGAGTTACCCTGAGAAATTAGTATTCAATCATGCACGCTGGTGCAAACTGGACTAAAAAATATAAATATAAATAGATAAATAAACATATTGGTGATTTTGCCAAGCCAGTTAATACCAAACATGTAGTCATCATAAAATAATAATAATAAAAAGAAGTACTGCTCTTTTTGTTTAAGGATTGGACATTTTGTTACATCAAACTCGTCAGAGAGTTATATTTCATGTTTGATGTAAAGGCCAAAGTGATGTATCAATGCAGCAAAATTGTGTGGTTGATGATAAAAATGAAGTCAAGAAATGTCAATTTTTTGAATATTGACTCATCACAATGGGATGATGTTCTTTGGATTTGAAAAAAAAAATCAAAATGTGTCAAGTACTCATACAGAAAGGGCGAAAATTTAAATGGTTAATGCATCTCTACTCTCCCAGAGAGGATCATAACGTCATGGGAGATATTATGATTGACCTCCCACAACTTAAACTGCTCAAATGTTTGATTTACTTTAAGGAACTATACATGATGTCAAATTAGGCTGTTAGAAAACATTTTAAAATGTTTTACATTGTTAAAAAAACGAAAGTTCATTTTAGTTTTGCAAAATCGAGAACATTTTAGTCGATAATTATACAAGTTTATGTTATTGTACAAATGATGGATGATTATGAGCGCAATGGTATGAATATTTTCACGAGATGTTCCATTTCACGAGACGAAGCTGAAAAAAATGTAACATTTTGTTTGTTTGTTTGTTTGCTTGCTTATCCAGGATGGTCCTCAGGGGCCAGAAATGTGTGCATGACAAAAGTCATCAATTGCACGGATTTAAACATTCATTATTATTTTATTATATATAACTCATATAAAACAACCTATATATAAAGGATAAATTAGATAAATTGACACATTTTTTATTTTCCATTGTACTGTTCAAGTGCAATGGCATATATAAAATGCATTTTGCCGAAGAATAAAAATAGCTAAAAACGATGAACGCCTGTTAACAGCACTGCATGTTAACCAATCAAATGACAAAAATGTTTGTATTCACTTATATAAATCGCACAGAAGAATAATTAATATCATTCCCATTTTTAACTTGAAAGAGAGAATGCTTTTTTTAGATTTTACAAAATGAATAGTTGTGGCAAATGTGGACCTTGAAATGAGTGTTCGTAGCTAGTTCCCTTAACTTAAGACGCAAATGTTTCGGTTGGCTTCTTCTCTCTCTAAATGCTTTCACGTCTCGTGTCCCAGTGATGTAACGCCTCTTGCTGAGCCCAACTGGTGGTAGTCTAGATTAGATAGTTTAACTCCCGGGGGCAGGGGGCGCTCGAAGAAAAAGTGGTACGCATGCTCGTCAGAAGAAACGTCGAAAAAGGGTCAGATTTTGGCTCATTGGTGTCCTCGACGTCTTTAGAAAAAGGAGTGCCTTTTCAAGGTAACTTTCGACATTAAGGGTCGTCCTTTAAAGATATTTTCGACTTTGGGCCCAATTTTTCGCTATCCTAAAATTCTAATAAATGCCACAGAAAAGGTTTCCAATGTATCATATTCGTGTTTTTATGGCTGAAAGTAGTGCGTTATGCCATTTAAGGTCAATTTTTGTGTATTACGAAATTTCGGGGTATGATTTTGAATATTTTACGCTTTGAATTTGCTGCACATGATTACGACACTTTAGGGTCCGATTTTGAGGTGCTCTGACGAGCATTCGTGCCACCTTTTTCTTCGAGCGGCCCCCGGGAGTTGAACATTATTAACGGGTCACATTGAAATGGCACATGAGCAATTCTCAGTCTACATCTACGTAACTGGGTGTTTTAAAGCTTAAGTATTGCCTAATTATTGGGCGGCGTCGTGTTATTTAATACACTTTAACACGCCCCACACGACACATCTGTATATCAAGTACAGTCATAAATGACAGACCGTCTCAATAAAAATAGTGCAAGAAAATATGGTTAATTTCTTCCAACATGTCCATTTCTCATCATAACCATGGCCAAATGACAAAGTAGTATCAATTTGGGCAATTTAGTACCTATATCCGCAATGCTGCGAGCATTCCATCCTTCTCCAAGGCACTCAAAACCCACCTTTTTTCTTCATAATTGTTTTGGGTTGGTTTTACATTTCCTTCTGTTTTTCCGCGCCTAGTATCCTTTGGCAAATAGGCGCGTTATAAATCCTGTTATTATTATTATTATTATTAAGAACCTTGTCTTTGAAGTATGATTTTTGTTCCATTAAATCAGTTATATTCCAATTTAATTATCTGATTTAATTCTACGTTTGGTAAAGTTAGAGATATATATTCTATTTTGGTGCAACATACTCCCCCGTTAGATATGACTGTTTTGAAATGATTTTAATATTTTTCTATGCAAAAGCATATAAAGAAATTTGAATTTGATGTAGGCACATTTCGAACAGTTATGGTTTGGTTTTGCAAAATTATTATTTTTATACAAAAAATAATAATAATAATTGTGCAGCATGGTCACATTCTTGCTCAAGTTCAGTGTTTACTACGTGGGATTGAATGCAATTGGAGCTATTCGAAACGATCTTTTCACAAGTTTTCATTTACAAAAAGCAAACGAATATGAAGACTAGTCAAAATATAAACGCCCTTGTGTATGGAATTGAAAACTATAGGCTTTCCCTCTTGTAACAACAAAAGTATGCAGGGCTTTGAATATAACAAAATAGTGTTTTGTTTGATACAGAGTGCTGTGCAAATTTACAAACCAGCCGCACGTGATATAAAATTGGCCAGCCGCATGCCAGGGATTGAATTAAGTCATAGCAGTTACTTGAACTTCAGTATTTCGTGTCTTTATTTATGTTTCAACGTACCGTTAATGTTAATTGCCTAAAGAACAAATTGCACATCGTTTACGTATAAAATTACATATAAGAACACCCTTACACAAGATGCAAAAATATTTATGTACACCGTTAGAACGCGGATTAAAATTTTAATCAACGCGGATTACCTAGTGAACCACTCATTTGTGGGTTAAAAAGTTTAACCAACAAGATTAAATTTCTGCTAATGGGGATTAAAATTTTAAGCTTATTGGTTAAACTTTTTAACCAACAAATGAGTGGTTCACTAGGTAATCCGTGTTGATTAAAATTTTAATCCGCGTCCTAACAGTGTATGATATAAATATATTTAAACTACAGTTTAATCAATTATCATTGAAGGTACCGTAGTGTCGTATCACTTATCCTCGAAAGTGGCATGTATATTACAAGCCGCTGAAACAACACTTGAAAGTTAAATGTTATAAGATGTTTTTCACTTGGAAATAAAATTATAAGTGGCTAAAAGAAATGATGGATGACATGGTCATGAATTTGTCGCATTGAAATATAACACATTTAAATAGCTTTAACCAGGCCTGGCTTTAACATCACATGATCCACAATATCATTGCTCACCCACGGCTCACTAAATCATCCTCAAATAAGATGAGATGAATAAGAAGATAACACCATCAGTACAAGTTTTGAGCGGGATCATCTTCATTGTTATTGGGACAGACTGTAAATGAGAAAAGCAACAAGATACCGAACAAGGTCGTCGATTCATATATCAGGTTTATATATAATAAGACGAACACTTAAACTGTCTCATCTCAGGTAATCGGGAACCACCCGGGGCGCAGTTTATCTAAATAATTTGATAGTGGTCGTCGAGTCTGCACGTTAAATTTTTCACCTAATTGAATTCATAAGAGAACCATCGTCTAAGAAATATAATATGTAATCTATATCACCTAGTTGATGTTCACGTAACACCACTGTTATACAAAACGGTTTTATTCCACGACTTTGGATGCATTTTAATGTGCTGTATTATTCTAACCAAATTAAATGTCTCTCAAGAAAACAACAGCGTTTTAATATCATATTAAAAAACTGGTGCTTTTTAAAAGGTTTGCTCTATTACATTTTGAAAAAGGAAGAATTCAGTAGAGCAACTGTTATTGTGAGCTTCATACAAAAATATTTATTCTACTGATATCCTTTTTGTCTATTTTTAATATGTAAAAATATGTAAATTGACTTGCAACAAAAACAGGCTTCGTGTCAATAATTACGGTTTCATTTTTATTTATATACAGTATAACCATATTAATTTTATTTTCCTATATTAAATTGTTGCTAAATGTTCTGCATAGCATAAACATATTTTTGGTTAACATATACAAGAAGTCGGGTAATGCCACAGCTGTTATTATTATAAGTCATAGATGAAGCTTCAGGCTCAAGACAAATGTCAAGAACATAAAGAAGACACCCTTCACATTGGCGTGGTACTTTGTTGTATACCAAGTAAAAAAATATCAGAATTGGTCAGTAAATATAGTCTAAAATCATGAGCAAGAAGTGAGATTCCTTCTTGTTCTTGCCATACAGTTGAATATATAAGTGAAATTTGCAACACACTATAGCAACTGCTCTGTGACAATTCAAGAAACACTGAAAACAACGTTCAAAATTTGGATTTGGAATATATGATAATGGTGTGTGTCCACATGTTCACGTTGGTACTGAGACATAACGTCTCTTAAATAATGATGTCAGGAATGAAATGGCATGCAATCTTACTATGCGTTGTATTGTTTAGAGTCAAAATGCTAGTGATGTTCATGGTACAGACGTTATCAATGATATAAGGCACAAATATTGTCCTCATGCTCAGCGACTGACCCAGTCAAAAAAAGGTTTCAGACTTTCTCAAGTATTTTATTTTGCTTTATTGTTTCATTTTATTTTACATATTTTGTCGACAAACTTGATAGATAGGCCCTAAAGGTTTGTCGACAGAGAGTGAAATAGAATTGTTTTTTGTCGACGACAATGTCGATACTAGTCTTACAATAAACGAAAAGTGACTGGCCTAGAATCTTCCCTCTAATTTGTTACCTATACATTTTTTACATGAATCGGTAGAATTGTTTATAGTAATATAACCTACAAGTAGTTTTCCATGATTTTGAGGAATATTGAAGAACATTGGTATTCTTTACCTGATTTAATTTTTTTCCGCCGGCAAAAAAATTAAAAAAATGTGAGAACAGTGTTTCTAGTTTCAAAATTCAAAAAGATTTTGTTTCTACACATGTGATGGATAAACAAATTATTTTTGATGAAATTGTTTCTCTTTTAATAAGTATTACATTATCTCTAAGAGCTTTGTTTGATTTTTTATCTTGTAAATCCAGATCTGAGGTATAAATGTAGGATTCAGAAAACACAAGATAGTCACACCACCAAAGAATGATATATTGCAAATTAGTTATCTTTCCATTCTCCATTTCTGTGTAAATTTTCTACACTTTTTAGCTTTATTTAGAACATTTCCATAAGTTTTTAATTCTACGTGGAATCTAGGCTAGTGCCTTTAATATATTACTCCTAATACACACTGAATAAAAACGAAGTATTAAAGAAAAACTGAAATGACTTTCAAATTTTTAGATTGAGAATTTGACAATGGTGTTGGTATTGAAACAGAACCTCTCTTTAAATAATGTATTATCTGGATGTCATGATAATATGTAATCCATACTACACACCGTATAATGTCTAGTGTATGTGTCAAAATGCTAGCGTTGTATTGGTGAAGATATTATCACTAATCTAGTTTATAAGTGCTGTAAAAATCGTTTTTACCAAATGTTACATCTTACTGTCAAATCGCCTCTGTTCGTATCGAGGTCACTAAAACATAATTTACAAAAGTTTATGAAATGTTTTAATAAATAAAATAAAAAAAATACTGTCATGAGGCTTCCCGTGTTTGCTAGTAAATGGTAATCAAATGATCCAGTAAACGGTCCTCTCGACCAGCTAAGTCTAAATTTCCACATAAAGGTACACCAACCAATTCATGATAACATTTCTAGCTTAATACAGTAGTATTTATATAGACTCACCAGGTATACACTGTATGCAGCGCCCCATGAAGGAGCATTCGCACAGGGGACCCACGGCTTTACGTGACTGTCCGACCACGGAGCAAGTAGAGTAAAGTTTCTTGCCCAAGGAAACAAGGAGACGAAAACCGCCCGGCCCGGGGCTCGAACCCACAATCTCTGTATTACGAGACCCGTGCTCTAACCGCTCGGCCACGCTCCCCTCTTTATAAGGCGCTTTTAAGTTCAAAATTAACACCCATGCAAATCCATACTGTCAAAAGGGAATATAATGTTATTTGACATTCTGGTGAGCTTTCTAGTTGATTTTCTTGAATTTAATCTCATTCGACTAACCACGTGCTTAATAAATGCTCTGATAAATTAAATTTCGCATTATGACATGAAATGAGATTAACTGCTTTCGACAATTACATATCTATTACCAGCTTGCGAATTTTACAAATTATTACTATTACCAAGAATACATTGAGTTATTTTTGGATTCAGATGTATCATTAACAAGATTCTGTTACAAATGTTAAAACCACTATATTAAAGGTTTACTGAATTACAAATGAAAGTAATAAACGATTCATCTCCGCCAAACAGTTGTGGAATGAAACGTTGGAGTATTGTACATACGATAGCATATATTTTTAAAACTTTTGGGTTTTAGAATTGTATTAGCCTTTTTGAATTTTATTCAGAAATGTCTTCTCAGCATGAATATGTTTACTCTAACTATTGCTCGCATTTAAGGTGTCAATTGATATTACATACTGGCAATTTGTTAAATTAAGGCTGTCTCTGTTAATACATACTTGATTGTTAGTTAAAGCATTTATTTGAAAACATTTTGACATTAATAAGCCTTTTTGAGGTATGGCTGACATTGCACACTCGACTAAACATCTTTTGTGTTTCCCGGGTTTTACCCAAACCAAAGTACGCCTTCTCCTATTTGGTATCTTAATTTTACCCATTTGGAATAGCGTCCTCTCCTTTTGTGACGGCCATTCTTCTAAAAGGCTTCATTCTATCAGTAACATGTTAATCCAGATTAGAATGGCTTGTGCCATCAACCGGGGCGAACAACCAAATTTAGTCCACTTTTGGTCGAAATTAAACCAAGCACATAGGAATGGTGTTAATCGTGAGTACTAACATATCAACTTTGCCTATTCTAAAAAAAAAGAATTAAAAAAATTAGTCGCCATTTCTCAAGCACGAGAATTTACCGATTTTTTTTCCAAAACTCACTTAGTCCTAAGCAACAACTCTTGCAAAACTCACTATTTCTAAAATAGGATTTGCATGTCCCGTTTGTCACAGACTTATCATTATGTCAATATATTATGTGTCGTTAAGTCCAAAAAACTAAATTTAAACATTGATACGTTCCATTTTTTCCTGAAAGGACCCCCTTTAAGATGTTTATGGATTCCCCTGTCCGAGTCGCACCTAACCGACCAAACAAAATTTTGACACAGCCCCGTAAAAAACTGTTAAAATGTGTTAACATTCACATGTAAATAAACCTTGATAAATATTATGGATTTAACCGTAAAGTTATTATTATTCTATATGTTGCATCCTTCCGTCAAGAAGTCAAATTTTTCCAAAACTCACTTACTCCAAGAAAATGATTGTGAGTTTTGAAAACATATGCATTTTTCAAAGTTACCATTTGTTTAAAAAAAGACGATATATTTTTATGCTTTAACGATTAAAATAACCGAATTATGGATGATTGAATAATTGGACTTCAGATTTAATTCGAAAAAAATCTGAAAAAAAAAGCATAACACAAAAAACACGATTTTCTCGGAATGAGTCAAAGTGCACTAAGTGAGTTTTGGTACCAAAATGATGCCTTGATTGGACTGGGGTTTCGACCATGGCGGTCAGCCAATTCACTATATACAGATCATTAGTATTCATTTATTCATTTTTGTATTGGACAGAAAATCATAATCTGCATACATCGATCTTGCTATCTTCCAGTTCATTTTGCATATATTTAAAGATTCAAGAGTGAAAATTTTTGACTACCTGCAACGATTATTTTCTCTCCGAGATTTGATGGTTTACGCAGCCAAATGAGAAAACCCTTTTGCTACTGGATAAGCACAATGAAAATAAATTAAGAGTAAATCTCTTGGACATTCATTCGTTTTGAGGCTTTTGAAAAAGCATGATCGCTTAAACAGAACTGTGAATTTGGGGAGATTCAGTTTCAATTGAATTACCTTGATTTTGATTACCAGAGAACATGAAGAACCGAATTAAAGTAATACATCAATTTAAACATTAATAGAGAAAACATCGAGTTGTAGTTCAATGAGAGTTCATTTCGAATAGCATCACATTTTTGAAAAAAACAATTGCTGTCAGAGAAAAAAAATGTACTATATGGCGACACACCACAAATTTGTTTCCAACTGACTTACTGCACAAAGTTGTTTCTAAAAACACCCGAGACCTCGAGAATAAATTAAGTGGTTGCTTCAATATTAATTTGCTAATCTATTATGATCTCTTTTAACGTATACAAATTGATGACAAACGTATATTGATGACAAAGTACATTATGACAGCACATTTTTCGTAGAAGGTATTGTTGCCACGATCACTTACAGTCAAATATGTAATACCAGAATCACATGCATTTTAGGGGAAAGCCTTAAATTTTCACCAAAACACTCTAAAGATCAAAATTTGCACCGAAGTAACTTTAAATAAGCCTAAATCTATAATTAGATCAAAATATTGAACAACCGCATAATAATAATTTCATAGTTTGAATGATTTCAAGTAGGAGGGCAGTCAAGTTTTCCGATCGCAAACGCCAGTTTATTTAGTGTTGTGGTTCCATATAGTCTTATTCTCCGATAAAGTGTGCAACTTTGCCGTTTTGGTGTCGCTCATGTTCGTGTTGCTTGTTTAACGTTGTTAAACCTATTATAAATGATTTGAGTGGTTTAGGTGATACATTAGAGTCACATTAGTAATATATGTGAAGCTAAACAATTTATCATTCCAGGAAAGTAGATAACGATTAATCTGAAAATGCCAAATCATTACTTTTCCCCATGTCGCCAGCTATACTTTTTATGTTTTATGTGCCCCCGTTCCTAAAATATTCGGGCATATCAAACGCAATGCAACGCTGTTAAAACAGTCCGTAATAGGTATTGATAATGACATATAAAGTTTAATTATATTAAGTATTTGATATGGCATACGAACTTTTTAAAGCATGTCGCCAATATTGCAAACAGATACGAAGCAGATTCTAAAATCGATAACAAAGTGTGAAAATGAATTTGTTGATGGATGATTCCGCATTGGGTTTATTAAGTAAACTTCAGTGTTGAATAACATATATGTTATATAGAATTATATATTTACAGTGATGATTTACAAGGATATTAATATCAAAAATACCCTATGTGACCGTCACGTCGCGACAGATACGAACCGCACATTTTGCTCCCTTCTCGCAAAACGCGGTACACTATGAGCAAAATACTACACCACAGTGTAGTATGTGTAGAGCTTCTAATTTAGTGTAAAGATCAAGTTTGTAAGAAAACTAATTTTATCAATAATGAATATTTAAAAAAAGATTCCAACAGATACGAACCGACAGATACGAACATTAGGTATAGGGAATACAATGGTTAAAAATCAAGTATTTTTAAAACATCTCCCATGCACTTTTTCTTCTTCAGAAGCCATAAGAGTTTATGATTTTGTATGTTTTTCATGAGTTGTTAGTAGTCGAAATTTCAACATTTCTCTAACCAAAGTTGCACGGTTTATCGGAGAATGAGCCTATATGCTTTCAAATTGGTAAAGAGTAGTTAAATTAACAATAAACTTAAATGTAAGTTATAATATTATCGGGAAAACCCCTTTAACAATAACCTTTCTACTCGTCTCATAAAGATCTTTTCCTACCCTCCAGTCTGTCGTAGACCATATCAATAAAAACATTGGATTACATGGTTTTATTAACTCAATCGAGTGAAGTGAGGATAGGCTAAATTATTCATCAGGAATAGGCTGCCTCGAAGAAGATTGACAATAGCATTTATATGCTATCTTAGCAAAGGACGAGATACCAGTGTTCAAGGTCATAGAGCAACATCGCTTTTTAATCACACACAAATTCCACAACCCAAATTCCGACCTACGTAATTATCCAAAGATGCAATTTGGTCACTAAAATGTTTTAAGCTCTCACATTGCATTTTAAAATTAAAAAGCAATCGAAGACAATTTAGATGTGTATTAATGTTGCACGTAGAAAAACGTTTTTATTAAAATAACATAACGTTAATAGGAAGTTTATTTTAAAATTAACAAAACGTTGAGAGGGTTTGTCAAGTGACTATATTGCTTGCGGCTCCCAAATGATGGTTGGACGAGGCGAACTCAATTAGAGAACAAGCACGTTTGGATATTTTTTAGCAAATGCGCAACAATGGTTTTACTAATAGCTCTTTTTAGTTGTATAAGAAAACTATTATTTGTCCCCAGCCCTCTTCAGTTATGTCGTTCGGTTTATCTTGGACTTTACAAATTTCCCGAATTAAGGCATTGCACAAAAAGGCAGCTTTAGTACTTACTACACCATGATACTAAAGTAGAGCAACCCAAGTAAATATAGTGCCTTAAAACGTAAATATACCAGTCCTCGTGACGACGCGACAGTGAAACCTTAGAAAATGGTCTATGACTGAATTTTTACTAGTGTTTCAAAAGAAGTAGACATTTTGTCTCGTGCGGATGTCCAAGTTCTTTTGAAAGTGAAAGATAAATCCAATTGCTGATTCGTGCAAAGTAAATACTCATCCTTGCCATATTGGTGTTTGGATAATAACTCATCATATCTGATGCTGATTTTCCAAGATTTTGGGGTTGTCAACCTTTCCGCAAAAAATCTTTTAAGCACCTGAAATACAAAATGAAACAGAAACATCGATGATTAAGAATGCTACCTGCAGAAAAGAGTAGGTGAGCATCAGTTTACTCAGGTTATAAACTTTATGTTTAAGCAATAGTTTCCGTATTTTTTTTATATCTGAAGTATTGTGTGATAAAAATGACATTTCACCAACAAAGAAACAAACAAGTATATAAGTCACTTCGTGAAAGTTAAAGTAAGACCATTTTCCGTATAGCACTCATTTTGGCTAAAGTGAGTCACTGTACATTGACAAGTTGACTCAGTTACACGAAATGACTCACTTTTGTCTGTATATCCATGATAATTGTTCGATTTAAATTATGTTAAGCACAAACACTACAATCAGAGATGCTGCTACAATGACATTTAATGACACATCTTTTAAACTAAACACTTATATAGGAAAAAGGCTATTATAATGTGTAATTATCTGTGACGTAAATACGTTTTCTTTATTAAAAAAACGACGTTGCTATCGTTTTGGTATTATATAATACATAATAACGTATTACCAATCTTATGAATATCAGCAGTCTTACAAATATAGCCATTAGAGTAAATAGTTTTAAAAAATGTCATTATTATATCATTCTGAGCTGCGCGTCTCGCACGATATTTTGTAAATATCATACATCGACCAATATCTTTTTGTATCATGCTCAATCCATCCAAGTTTATATCAAAATAAGGCTAAAACACCCAAAAATAAAATCAGCATAACACTTTTTAGCATGTTATCGACCTTCCTTGAGGTATCATATTTATGATAACTGCTATGCGGACATAATTGTTGGTCATTGCCAACATGGCTATAATGGTTTTGACAGAAAGATACATTTAGCTACTTGTGACATTTATGCTTCATATATTTGCAAGGACAATTGAAGATTTGGGGAATGTCTCCGAGCGTTTACATGCAGTTCTTGTTTACATTAAGTAACTATTAGATACAGTTAAACGGTTTTAAGCATACTATTGCATGTGGTTTATATACCTGTCAGACTCAATTGAACGTCAGATTTCTATCAAAACAGTACTGAAGAAAACACTGATTTAAATTCCGTAAGTGACAAATACTTTGACCCGAAATCAGATTTTTGGAATAAACTAAAAGCACAAATAACCAAACAAAGAGAGCAATGTTATTGCATGTCTCATCTCGTAACATAATTAATTTTCATGTATGTAAATAAGACATAGAAGATGTAAATTTGAGTTTTCTTGGTTTAATTCATTCTTGCACCAACATAGCTAACGATAGTTTTCTGAATTATGCTATAACTGTCATTGGACGCCAATTGATAGAAAAGACCCAATAAAGTACTCAAACAATTATTATTTGTAAAAATATATATACTAATAAAACTGCTGCGGATATTTGATGTAAAAGTAAGTAAAGTTAAAATCTAACATTGCAATATAAAAAGCTAAGCATGCTAAGGGTCGATATTCATGATATTTGCGATTACTACAATCAAAGTACACCATAGTTTTGATGCAAAGATTTAATACATTATTTATGTTGTTTAATGCAAAGTACACGCACTAATTCTGTTTTTAAAGGTACGAGGAATCCATATGCTCAGGAAAATGTGAATCCAAACTATTTTTAATCATGAAAAGATATATAGTTTCCATTGACTTTGCGGGGACTCGAACCATGGATTATGACAGGGATTAGTCATGCATTACGAAGCGAGCGCTCTACCGCTGAGCTATCAAGGCAGCGTTGAGATTGGGAACTAGAATCTTAAACATAAACATTAGAATGCCGTATTTTTCTTTTGTTTACATAAAAATTGCAATTTTTGCCTCATTGGAATGCTCAATTTGTAAGTAAATTATGCAAATGCGTATATCAGACAAAATGTAGATAATGTAGATACTTAAAACAGGCAATTCACAGCTCAAACAGTGCGAACTCAGAGTCGTATTTCACGTCCGGATTTTCGGGCAAAACAACACGGGTTTGTTACATTATCATTCAAAATCAACTCAGCATATTTATAAAATATTGTTTGTAATTCAATAAAAAGTATCAAACCTACAATCTGTCAAAATTTGAAACCAGTCGAATTGTTCGAACATTATGAAATTATGAGGTTTCGACGAAAAAGGGTCAACTTTTTCGAAGTAGTCTTTAGGCTTCATTTTGACCTTTAATAATGGACGTGAAATCACAGGTAAAGTTACGTGTATAGACTAGAGACTCTATGCAATATGTACGCCAAAAATTGCGATATTCTGATAGGTGTAAGTAGGTCAAAACTTGCAGTAAACATGGCATTCAGCTGAGCGAGACGTTTTTAGGGACCGTAGCCTTAAGTTAAGTTCTGATACTATTATCATTCGAAATGAAATATTAATTATACTATTTTGGACGCAAACTAGCAACGCAGATACTCTTTGAAATAAAATAAATGATTTAACTACTGTTGTAAGTACTAATACTCACATTTACTCTTTATGTAAAGTATCAATGCTAAATACAGTTATTTGATTAAGGTACTAAACTGCTAAAAGTACCAATACATATATTCCTGAAATACCTAATGTTATTTTCTAAGTGAAGTAATACATTATGTTTTTGGAGTGTTGTTTTTAATTACGAATAGTTTGAGGTTGTTTGGTAAGTTGGCATTGAGAGTAAAAACTTGTGAGGGCCCATTGCCCTCGGGTTTTGTTATATTATTATCTTGTTAAAATTATGACAAACAATTAAATCATTGATCTAAACATGGATTTTAGTGATCAATCAATCAATCAATCAATCAATGATACAAGTACTTGCATAACATGCATACCCCATGAAGGAGTCTATTCGTACAGGGGACCCACGGCTTTACGTGACTGTCCGACCACGGAGCAAGTAGAGTAAAGTTTCTTGCTCAAGGAAACAAGGTGATCATGCATTTAACAAGAATAAACAACAATATTGAGTTCCCATCCATTGCAAATATATTTAAATTTACAAAAATCAAACTTTCAGTTTCTTATGACGTCATAACCAGCTTGTATACAGCAGTTACTGACGATCCGTAACCTTGAAACTTGTTAACTCAATTGAGTGACAGATGTGTGAAAGAATAGCTGGAATGTGAATGCCACCTGGTTAAGGTTAAAAATAGCTGCTTCTAACTGTTTCAATTAACGATTCCAGTGAAAGGGTGCTAATACACTGATCCGATTTCACATCTGCTTGCCCAAGCCGCCAGTCAATCGCTGATGATGACGTAATAATGCTCACAGTGGGGTTTCTTTGGAACGTCGACATAATTTACAGTTTCAATGCTTATTTAGCGTAAAGTCACATGACCCATTTGTAATTATGCATATTTTGAATTCAGATTAAAAACATGATGCTTTCATAAAGTGTCTTGTGTCATAAGCTGGGTTTCCTTTGTGTTACATGCCTTTGATTGTTGACAACGGTTCGATTAATAGAACCCTTGTGTTTCGGATGACACATACCAACATAACTAACAAGTCCAGTAATCTAGAAAGCCACTTTACTACCTACCCCGAAGGGAGGGTCAGTCTGCCATGCAATCAGTCTGCTATGTAGAATTCTGGCTTTCTATATAGTAAGTGGTATGATGTGATAGTGGATTTATATTGTGGATAGTAACACAGAAAAAATTAAGGTCCTAGGATCGGACTAACATTGCCTGCAGTTCCTGGTCGCACACATTTGAATAAACAACTTTTAGCAAAATGGTTTTAACTCAACCTTACATTTATAGCAGTTTATCAGTATTATTTGCATTTCAGATTTCTACCAAACCCAGTCAATAAGCGAAACAAGAATTTTATTTCAGGTCGAAGTTTCTGTTATTTTAAGCTTTAAAAAGAAACAAAGAACAAATGCAACGTTAATTTGAAATGAAATACTCATACAACAGGTGTTATTGGATGTAAAGTACGGTAATAATCGACTTCTAGAACGTACATGTTAAAAACCAAGGGAGATTTGTAGATAACAATACTTTCAAAATTCAAATTCAATTTGGTTTAAATTGATATAATGTCATGATTTTAAGATTTAAGTTGATCTGTTGATTTAATCTATAAGTTGGCCTGTATCTACACAGGTCAGAGCTAGCACCCATTTCGTTTTCAAAAGCGAAAGGTCCACACTCCACTATTGCTGCACTACTGTTATTTTTGAAGTTAATCGTTAAGTTATTAAGTGTATTTGTAAATACAATAAAGGTAGTAATTTACCTAAAAGTAAAGCACTATCTTTATTGTGTGGAGTAAATGAACTTATCTGCTTTAAAGCTTCAATTTGATAAATGTATAGTATTAGAATATTTTGACTAAACATGATACACTGAAAACAGTAATATTATACCAATACTGGTATTCTAATTATGCATGTGCTGATACTCCCATTATTTCAGTTAAAGTCCTAATAGTCCTATGTATTCTTCTGATATTAATACAACGTAGCAATTATATCGGTTTTAAAGAACCAATAGTGCCAAAGTGCTAATATTCATGATATACATTAATGCTACTATTCTTATGTGAAGTACTCTTATTACTCTTCAACCGTATTTGTTACTACTGACATACTTTTTCATTTCACTATACTTAATCTTGAAGATGAGGCTGTTAGTTGGTATTGGGGCTAGAAGTTTGTCATTTGCAAGTTTTGGATTTATTGATAGTATCGTTTTGAAATTTCAAGCATGACATTAACAAACAAACAAATGAGCAGGAAGAAGTTTATTAACATTTACAGAACAAAAATAAATAACAACCTTCCCATTCTTTGCATGGACGATTAAATGGCTAAGATATTTAAATTGACAAAAATCAAAGTTTTTTTTTTATTTCCTTATAACAGTCTTGCATACAGCAGTTACTGAGGTACCTCAACCTTGAAACTTGTTAACTCAATTGAGTGACAGATGTGTGAGAGAATAGCTGGAATGTGAATGCCACCTGGCTAAGGTTAAAAATAGCTGCTCCTTAGTGTTTCAATTAAGGGTTCCAATGAAAGGGTGCTAATACACTGATCCGATTTCACATCTACTTGTTCGCGCTACCAGTAAATCGCTGATGATTACGTCATAATAATACTCATCTTGGAAATGCTATTGTTGTGTAATGTAACATACCGTTTGTATATAATTTGCAAGCATGTTTGTTTTCATATTGATCATATGAAAACACAAGATACTTTTAAATCACAAAGACATTATAATGAAAATAATGCCACTTTTTTGCGTAACAACTTTCTTGCATTTTTGCATTTCTCTCCTCCTTTCTCGGGTTGTTCTTGTTTACTGCAAAATAATTTCTTACTCCCAGATCTGACTCTTTATGAGAAACATTGGAGTGAGATTTATCTCAATAACCTTGTTTACACAAATATTTATATAAAATAATGTGTACTTTTTGCCATTTCATTATCTGCAAATCTATTTAATAGCTCAAGTGTATTTCTGATCTTATTATTTAAGTTCCGGTGAAAATCTGATATTTTTATTACTTTGCTTCCAGTAATTTGTAGATAACAGTACTTTCAAAATTCAAAATTCAGTTTGGTTTAAAATGGATGTACTGTTATGGTTCTGAATTGTGGTGAGATTTAAGGTGACTTTCGGTCAATTGTCCAATTATACTCTTTTTCCTGAAATGAAAATATTTTGAAATAACCAAAACGTCAAATAGAATCTTGAAACGGCTTACCATACACAAATCAACAAGTAATGACTTCTTTCCCGTATTGTTCTATCAGATTGTTTGATATATACTTTGTGTTTTGTAAAATTGAAACAATACTATTTGTAACATAATTTTTTTAATACTTTTCAGATACCGCGCTGAATGTACATTAGACGGACCACCCGACAAAATCATGAGATATGTATTGCCCAGCCCGAAAGGTTTACGCGGGAAATGGGACAAGAATGTCAGAGAATC
>JXSR01S014359.1:75920-86449 GCA_000969725.1 Ophiothrix spiculata | reverse complement strand
CTCTCGTGCAAAAACGAGTCCCGTGACCCCCAATTTTTATTTTAAAAATCGGTTCTACATCGATAAAATATCATTCATGCCGATTTTTACTAAAAATCTTCAGGCAGATCTATCGTGGACCAAACACCTTATAGTTCAATTCATGGACTATAAAATGTAACCTTTACATTCTTTCTGACTATCTGTTAGTATCAAACCTAAGAAAATTACACACAAAGATTGTACATTTTTTTCTGGGACACCCTGCAGCAGAATAGAGGTTTAGATCTCTATGCACAAAAGAGGTTTAAAAGTTGGGACAGGTTTAAAGTTACAACCGGTTTAAGTGAAATTTTGTTGCAATGCTAAATATTTTGTCAACCAATATTATCATATTTTGTGTTGTTATATTTATAAGATTTTTGGTAGGTCCAATATTTCAAAAGCTGCTGCAGTTCAAAAATGCTTCAAAGTCATCAGTAGTAACTTTGACCTCGACCTGGTCCAACTTTAAACCCAGTCCAAATCTGAAACCTTTTCGTGCATATGGACCTTAATATTTAGACTAGGCTTAAAATTGGTTAGTAGAAATTGATTATATTTAGCTATCCAACTTAGATGATTCAAATACAATTATACACAAAAAAGTGAACTTCATGGTAAAAGAAAATATTTTCCACAGTTTGGTCAATTTTGGAAAACATTTTCATTGGATTCAAAATGTTACTTAATTAGGTCTAAACAACCCCGTCTTTTCTTGTAAATACAGACTCAAAACTGACTAGGTCAGGAGAGACAAAAACTTCTATTCCTCAAAAGTTTATTATTTCAAGTCTGTAGCAAATACAAGTTGAAGAATAATTCAAAATATTTCCTATGGCAAAAGTCATAGCAAAAATGTTTTCACAATTTATACAACTGTCAGATCTTTTTACAATATCATTATTATTATTCTAAATAAACCTAATAAATACATTAATGGGATGTTAATATTTTTGAATTAAAATTAAGTAAAAGTAGGAACAAATCTGTATGCTTTAACATTTTTTGTTAAGTTAAAAATTTAAACACATCAGTTTCACTTGAACAAGGGAACAAGAATTGTCCAATCCTTAATCTTTATGTCCATCGTCCAAGTTCCTAGAATAATCTTAATTTTCAAGGTTGTTCCAGAGTAGCTCTCATGGCTTAAGTACATAGCTGTAGCAGATGAACAAGCATTTGTAAGTTTGAGCCGACTCGATGTAGCATGACATATTGCATATACAGTCATGATGGTCTGTCACAAAAAAAAATGATTCGAACTGCAGTGAAAACAACATGTTGTTTCGAACAATACATCAAGGTAATCAATATATTTGCTTGCCTATTTGTCTCAAAAATTTTTCCAAGTCCTACAAAGTCGAAATTGCGAGCATTTTGACTTGATGATTTTCATATTGGAGCCCTGACAGATATTCTGAAATGGTAGGTACATTGGATAATTCAGTCTAACTATTCAAATTGCTCCATATTGCTTGATGCTAGTCTCCTACACAATATATTGCATTGGAAGGAATTACATATGTGATGACTCACCCCGAAAGGGGGGGACTTTGCAGATGATATCAATTTTGAGTTTATCATTGCATCTGTTACAGCATTTTCTAAGCTTTAAAATGACACCTTATTTGTCGAAATTGATCGAGGCGATCAAATTTTACAACAGAAAATCTGCTGAAAATCCTTATTATTTCCTTTATTTTTTGCTACCTATTTTCACCAGTATCTTGAAAAGTGTTCTGTCGCAAAGTCCCCCTTTTCGGGGTGAGTCATCACATATACATGTATGAGATGAAGATTGGTGTTGGGCAATAAAAATAAAGAGATTGTGAATATACCATCAGCCAAGCTTTTTCTCAAGCGGACGCCGGGCAATTTTTACCCTATAGTTCCCGACTTCTTGCGCCTGGTGGAGCAAAAAAAATTGAGACCCAAACGACGATATTTTTACCTACTACAGTGCCCAGGTCTTGCCATATACAATTTTTGGTATCTAGTATGAGTCAAAATTTGTGAAGTTAATGATTGGAAACAGACATTAAAAAAAAACACAATTCATATACATTAGAAGATAATTAAAAAAAACAACTTTTATTGATAAATTCTTGATTTTCAAATCAAAATTGCTATTAAATTTTGGAAATGGTTCCTGGGCCCGAAAATCTTAAGGACCAGGAGCAGGTTTTTTTTTCAGATTTATGGCTCCTGGTCCATGTTAGCTTAAGAAAAAGTTTGCCATCAGCATTTTACAAATTATACTTTATTTCCCCATCACTAAACAAACCAAGTGTTTTTTTGTAGAGAGATGATAAGAAAAAAATAGTTTTTGATAGCTTTAACTCTTATAACAAATTATGTACAATACATAATATCTTTTATTTCAAAAAAAATTTTAGGGTATTTAGAAAACAACTTTTCCATGTATAATTACATGTACATAATTTACGTATTACGAAGCTATAGTAACACTTTAAAATAAAACTGACAGAAAGTAACAGAAATCACATAAAATCAATCAAAAACACTAATATCAGGCAGCATCTATCACAATAAACGATAAATAAAACTAAACTATAAAGAACTTTTCCACCCATCTTTACTCGGAAGCTCATTATTTTCAAGGACTCACTTTAATGAGTACACTCAAAATCCCAGCCAAGTCCCTCAAACTCGATATTAATGCATGGCTTACTTGATTCCGCAGTTTACTCAGCATTGGGGAAGGGGAGTCACTTTCAAAAATGGTCAACCATACCCCTATTTGTTCCAATATATTTTAGAAAATCAAATATGGAATTGTCTATTTTCAAAATATTGGATATGCAGATTCAAAAATCAACTTGTGTTGTTTAAAATTTGAATATTCTCATAGATCTAATCTACTACTTGCAAAATATACAGAGCAGTCTTACGTTAATGTGGATTTTTTTTGACAAACTGATGATGATGTTAATCTGGGTACAAGTCCAAATCTATATACTGTATAGCGGAATATTTTCGTGGGATTAATTGTTTGCGATTTAGCCAGTTCTGGCTACTTCAGTGGGTTTTAAATTCACGTTTTCAAGTTTATACATATTGAGGTCAATGTAAACATTATTTTCGCAGGGTTTAAAATTCGCGGTTGACTTATTAAACATGAAAAGCGCGAAAATTAAACCCCCGCGAAAATGTCCCGCTATACAGTAATTGCACTGTTTTCTGCTTCTCATATACTGTACACATTGTCCTAAAAATTGACTGTTTCAATACAAAGTGTCCAAGCAGTTGGGCCATGGAGCTTGAAAAACAGTTCCAGGTTTGTTTCCTTGGAAAAGAAACTCTCAATTGCACCCTGGTTCAGAAGTGTTGGTCCTCTTTGCATCCGACTCCAAAATTAAATTTTTTGCGTAGTAAATGATCCAGTTGTCTATACATGTATAACAACACATGCCAAAACAACAATATATGTATGTAATACTTTATCAGTGGGGAATGCTAGGGTGGCATAAATACAAGTGCAAGGGATGGATGCTATATACATGCCTAGTTTGTTTCGCCAACTATTCTCTGATGTTAAATGATTGAATCTCAAGTTCCAAAATAAATGTGTGGAAATTGCTGTTTCCCATTCACAGATTTCATTGCCTACCAACCAACTCAAAGAATATTTGTTTGCACACATGGCAACTGGTAAACTGAGTAATAATTATCATAAAAATGTGTTCAATCAAGTATTTCATTCCAATATGATTTGTCCAAGTAAAAAGGAAGTTACAAATCATTCTACCATTGCAATTACTTTGCAAGATTTTTCCAAGGTTTTCAAACACATCCACATTTACAGACAGCAAAGCCGGGCATCCATAATATCTAATACAATTGCATATTTTATAAAATATAGACACAGTCAACGCTGCTTAATCGGGATCCTCTTAAAAGGAATTTTTGGCGTAATTGATGTATTCAGTCAGGGAACCGTTTCTTTATGTACAAAACTGACATGTTAATCGGGACATTCCTCCTGATAAACGGGATATGTTTTTGGCAAAAATGCATTAATTTAATGAAAATTTCCTAAAGTTATGATGTTAAAGTTAATTTTGTTCAAGTAAATTGCAAATACGGGACCAAAATTTAAAACCACAATCCAAAATTCTGTTGAAAATCCCAGCAAAAATCTCAATCTATTCAAGAGGTCTCTAAAATTCTTTCGCTGTGTGCTTTTTTGTCAGTTCAGGAATTTAGTATATATTTTAGTGTGAAAACATCTCACTTATATGGCGATTTGACAACTGGTTAATCGGGATTTTTGCTACTCTTGAGGTGTCCCAATTAAGAGGCATCAACTGTACATGCATCCGTAATGTTTGATGCATAGATAGGCCTATATGTTGTGTTGAGAAAATGGACAGTTCAAATTGTAACCGGTTTCTGCTACAAAAAATACTTATGTATACATACATACACACATATCATGCATGTCTGGCTTTGTAGGTTTAAAAAGGCTGTATGTAACACTGAGTGGCTTCTATACATTATCAATATCAAACTTTACTAATAACATAAATAATAGAGTATATGGTTAAGGGGCCTGATATTTCAACTTTAGCAAAGTCTTAATCATAGGCGTTACTAAAGTCAAAATATCAGGCCCCTTAACCATACTCTATTTACTACACAAGCTTTTTGTGGATAAGCAGTTTCTAACAGCATTTATTTTTATTAACATAAATATTACACATAAGACAAACTTAAATATTACAATCATTGACCAGAAGATGTTATCATACAATTATTCAAGCCCATTTATTTTCTTATCACAGACTACTTCTCATTTGGCAGTTTTGACTACTTCCCTACAACCTCATCCCCAGAGTCACAGTATTGGACCTCTTTATACTGTAAACGCCAATATTTTCGCGCTCAGTAATTTTCGCACAAGGCTAATTTCAAGCTATTTTGAATCATTTCGCGCTCGCAGTGGTATATACTTACCGCTTTCACGCTTCATTTAATTTTGCGCTGGGCAAATTGAGCGCGAAAAGCGTGAAAATTCATGTACTGTGAAATATACCACTTATACAGTAATAGTCTTATAACCAGTATACCTCTAACCATGCATGTAGCATTTCTATACATACACTGACAATTGGACAATGATGCGCTCCATTGGTGCACATCATGCAACCATTATCCATACTACTCTTTGCTTTTACAAATTCTAGGTATTAAGTATATCATGAATGTAGGTTAAAGGTGCAAATCATGATTTTAATTTTTGATAACCTCATCTCTTTTCATCTGGATTAAAAGATGGGCATTAAATTACTACATACTGAACATTTCACTTGATTCTGATTTATAGCTTTCAAGTTAGGAGTCCAGTTAAGAGTTTAACAGCCTTTTAAAAACTCTCCATAACTGTGTTATAATTACAGTATAATTAGAAAATGACACATTTTTTGGGTTTTTTTTCTCAGGAATGCAAACAAATTTATAAGAATGGTTTGGAATTGTAACAAATACCAGTCAAGGATTCATGTTAGTCAAAAATCTGAATTTGAAAACAAAAACAAATTTTGAAAATGAGGTAATCTTGAGGATGAAGTGGTGGGTTCTGAATTGCCTGTTTAACATCATTGCAATTTTGTAGTTTTGATGAGTTTGGAAAATATACAAAATAAATGAAACATAAAAATCACATGCTACTACAAAGTGACTGCCATACAAAAAATTTGGAATGCCTCCTTAAACACTGATTTGCACTGGTAAATTGGTTACTGATACATGCAGATCAGAGTTTACTGATGTGCATCATTTAATCTCATTTGATAATAGTCTTTCACACAATCTTATATGAGTTTTCTTCATGTATCAAACATTGCATGCATAAATAAAGTTAACCCTTCCACAATGTCTTTCAATGAAATCAAGAAAACTCTAAATGCACATTTTATCATGTTGGCAAATAAGGCCAAAAAAAATAAATAGTAGTGTTGCCCTCACAGGCCCAAAGTGGTGGGGACGGCCAGGCCGGTATTTTTTTCCCCATTTTTTTTAAATAACCATTACAGATGCCATGTGTAACAGAAACAGGGTTGTAAAAAAAAATGGTTTTCTTCTCTTAAACTTCGCCAATATACACATTTTTGAACATTTTCGCGGCTGGAATTCAGACAAAACTCAAGATATATTAAAAATCAAGAATTTTGGTGAGAAAAAAAAACCCGGGTCGGGATTTTCCACAATTTCGACCAGGCCGGCGGAGGGCAACACAACAATTTATTTTTTTTGGCTTAATTATGACACAATTTCATAATACACTTCCTGTCATTTACTTTGAGAGTAGTCACTCTATAAACCTTGAAGTATGCAACAAGCAATCAGAGTCTGTTACAAGATCCATGTCACATCTTTTGTTTTCTACAACATTGTAAACTGGTGGCTTTGTATTGCGTAAGAGCCTACCAATGATTGATTAAGACCAAAGCACTGCGTATTAATATTTTTGAACAAGAATCGTTTATGATTTTGGTATTATTTGTGACTGATTTTGTTGCTACCACATGGACAAACCTTGAAAATAAGCTTATTTGAATATTCAGCAAGATTGAGTACATCTTTTTTATTTGGAATATATAATTTATTTGGATATATGGTCGTATTGGTTTTTGTGCGTTGATTGGTTGCTTGTTACATACTTCAAGATTTATAGAGTATATGTATCATTGTGTCATACCAGACGTAATCCAACCTATTTTCACACTTTCGTATAGCTCAATGTCTAACATTACTGGGATGGATGTAATCACTTGATGCAACCCACAATTAGCGCATATTTCAAATCAAATTCTGAACTGCATGTAACAGATCTGCATGGTATCATGGTTCAAACTGTAATTTGATTTGAAATTATTTCTTATAGTGCATCAATTCGGGTTGCATCAGATGGATCCCCATAATGGCACACACTGAGTGAAGTGCATTAGGAATGTGTCAAAATTGATTGGTCTTTAGAGTTCTTGTATCAATTACAGAAAAAATTACATTTTTCACTCAAAATGTTGCATCTCTTTTAGGGTATATTTCGAAGTTCTCTGGTCATGTATACTAACTGAGTGGATTGGTACCACAAGCCAGGAGAATCTGAATCTAGCAAAATCCCTCAACATCATACCAAATGTCATCCACTGCCAATCATCAACAATGTGATCAATTGTTGACAATACATTGTTGCCAATAAACAGCTCCTTACGTAAATGCAAGAAAATTGTTAGTGCAATGGCTGCTTTTTCCCCAGGGGGGTTACTCAACTTTGAGGTACACGCCATGTGCCAGCAAAAAGATCCCGCTTTTTTGCTACTCTCACCGAAAGACCCTATTTTAACCAACTGTCACTCAATGACCCCCTATTTTTAAAACTTCCTTGTCACTTAAATACAACCTTTGTCACCCATAGACCCACCATTTTCTTAATTTGATGTAATTTTTCAAAAAATTTGCCAAATTCGTCAAAAATTTCGCAAAAATTGTTTGGGAAAAAAATCACAAATTTTTGCAAAAATTGACCCGGAAAGACCCAACTTTTTGGTGAATTTTGCCCAAAGACCCCCATTTTTTTGCACTTTGTCACTGAAAGACCCCCTTTTTTACCCAATTTGTCACCGAAAGACCCTACTTCCAAGATGCTTGGTGGCACTCAATACCTTACCTCCATATGTGAGTACCCCCGGGCTTTTTTCATAAATATGTATTACATATAATTTATAATATCCAACCTTGAGCTATTGAAATGGTTCTTCAGGTGTTGGTGTCACTTCATGGAGACCCTTTTCAAGAGCCACTGACATGTGGAAGTTTAATTCCAAGGGAAATTGTGCATTGTAGTGACAGGTATACAGCAGCTATTGTAGATACGACTTTTTTGCATTAACATGATGAACAATCAAGATTAATATATAAAATATTCACTTTCCTTGCAAATGATGGTGAAAACCTGAGATTTAAAAAGGAAGATTCCAAACAAACTATACCATCCGAAGTCCTAAACCAGCATGTAACTCATTTGAGTCTTGTCCAGTCATTGCATGTATTAATATGTGCATCATTTTGCGATACGTCGCTTTGGACTGATGCGAAATGACGCACATGTCATTGGACCTTGAGTCATTTCACAAAAACTATTTGCAGCATTTAAGATGTAGTATCAAATATATCATCATTTGATAATTGGCAACAAAATAATGCAATTCATGTTCCTAAAACAGTTTTTGCACTCCATCATCCACCGTAGTACCCATTGTGGTTCATTATGGTGGCATTTCTCTGGAAACTTCCTTCTTAAATCTATGGAAAATATATATCAGCATCTAGTATGGGAGAATTTCACAAGAATTCTCTTCAATAAAATGGAAGAACCTAAACACTTTACATAGGTGGGTTATTCATACTTTGCTAATATCATAAATCAGCAATTCTCAAATTAGAGACACCATATATCTCAATTTCAAAACAGAACTTAATATTTTGTTTATTAATTCTTAAAATTAGGGATGTTAATAAACAATAAAATCCTCAAACTTTAGTTCATAACAATAATATGAAGTGATTGGATTCTTCCATTCATCATAAAAGGGGTGTCACTATATACAATTTAGTGTGGTCAGCAGCATGAGCTTTTACTGGTTCCTTCTCCAGGGTCAGGTGCGTCTAAACCAATAATGTCTTTGTCTACTTCTTTATCGTCATGATTGATTGCTTTATCATTTGCAAGAATCTAAATGAATGAAGAAAATTAAAAAAGATAAGAAACATCATTAATTTTATCTATGGTCAAATGCCATAAGTTGAGTTACCTTTTGGTAACACAGCAAATTAGCATAACTAGTCTGTTTCACTTTTATTGCCAGGCTTGAGAACCTGGGGCGCTCAAGTAAAATGTTGCAGGCATAGCGTGACCACAGTTTTACAAAACACCCCCTAAAGGGTGATTGTTTCAGAAGCCAAAATATACCCTTTTACCCCTTCATAACCTAAATCAAGAATTCATCGTTACCGTTTTAACAATATAGGTTTGAAAAAGTACTCTATTTCTTGAAAATGAGCTAAAATGGCTGCTTTTGATACCCTAAACGGTGTCACCTGATTCACCTTTCTGTCCTCAAAAACAACCCTAATTTACCTTTTTCTTGGTCACGCTATGCCTGCAGCATTATACTTAAGTGCCCCCACCCTTCCCCCCGGGCTTGAGAACAAGTCTAACAAAACATCCTGAAATTTCCTGCAAAATGAAGACTTCTGCATACTTTTTGCACTGGGATATTCTTCAAGATATTTCCTGAACTTGGGCAATTTCCTGAAAATGGTCATGCTTGTATAATTGCTTGAACTTTAAAATCATTTATACCAGGATAGGATAAGTATATATTCTTGAAGGATATAAAGTTAACAAATCATCCTTTTACAATATCACATGGTCATTATCCAGGGTATGGGGAAAATATATGTGGCAGTCAAGCCCATATGAGCCGTAAATGCCTTTTGCGCTACAGGTGAAAATACATGTCAAGGTCGTAATTTGCTTAAATGGATTTTTTGACAGATTCACAATCCTTGTGCTTACTACGAAATACCAGTAAAGTTTCATTTCAAGAAAATGATAGGTAATGTGAAATAAATCTGCATATTTTTAAGAATCAACAGAAAATATAGGATTTACTGATCTGTGAATGCGTTTATCTTAGTTATACGTTGTACTCCCTGACAACCTTTGATGGACCATAACTTGACTTCTGGAAATCATGTGAAGTTCATTAACACGTAAGTGACCAAGGGGGGTTCCTAGGGGCCCTACCACAGGTTTTCGCGCGTAGCGCAAAAACGCGAAAACATTTTACATCGCCGCTCCATGTAATTGTCAAACTTAACGCAGCGGGTCCCTCAGAGGCAAAAAAATTCAAATCGACCCAGTCATTTTCGTGCTAATTAGCATAAACTGATTTTTTGAGGGCGCTGTTAAAATTGTTTTGCCCATAAAATCGAATAACTTTTTTCTAATTTTATTTTTGCAATGTAATTGTACTTGCAATGTGCAAATTTGTCCAAAATTTCATGCGAAAATTCCTTTGGGAACACGGTTTTTGAAATTTTGGCGGAATTTTTTTTGACGTCCTTATTACATGCGTTATCATTGACCAGACTTTCACCGTAAAATTCATACCAGAAGGATGTTTTTAAGGGGGAGTCCCTAGGAACCCCCCCTCCTTGGGCACCAACGGGTGGGAAATACCTTGGTCACTTAAGTGTTAAGGTGTCATTATAATCCTTAAAGCATGGTCTTTGCAAATATTTAGATAAGTGAAAATGACAAGAGGCGGCATTTACGGCTGGTTTGGGATGGACAGTCACATGAAATGTAACATTGTGGATACTATCATTTCTGGGCATTTTTTGTACTGCAGTTGTGACCAGTGTTGGAGTACTCGAGTACAGTACTCGTACTTGTACTCGTACTTAAGTACATTTTT
>JXSR01S014359.1:65297-75545 GCA_000969725.1 Ophiothrix spiculata | reverse complement strand
TTATCAGATATTTTGTCAATTTTTAGTAAAAACTGGTCAATTTTTTTCTTCAAAATTTCAAGATTTCAAAAATAATTTTTAGCTAAAATTAGCTGATTTGACAGATTTTTTGCACACGCTACGCGTGCTTTGCAAAAAAATCAAAATTTTCCTCCAACCATATTTTTCTCAAAAAAAGCCGCCCCCCCCCTAAAATTTTTACCTTCCACCGCCACTGACTTGCTCTGACTGAATTAATTGAGATCAAAAGAGATGGGTATGCAGGTACTGGCCAGAATTGCAAAGCTACATCTTATTTTAAACATTGCAAAAAAGTACAGTGCCCATCACCAACTGATAAACAATGTCATATATTTGAAAAGAAGATTAAAGTTAAACTTGTGTTTATAAAGGAAATGTTTTTGTTTGTGTTTATTTTTAGTTTGTAATTCAAAAGTACTCGTACTCGTACTCGTACATATGTACTCGTACTTGTACTCGTACTCAGGAGTAAGTACTCGTACTTGTACTTGTACTCGAATGATGAGTACTCGTACTTGTACTCGTACTCGGATACTGGGTACTCGAATACAACACTGGTTGTGACTACGATTATCTTCACAGATCTATATCTTTGGTAATAATTCTGCATGGTGATTATACATGAACACACTGTTGTTGTCAGATTTGATTTGTGAATCCATATTCAGTATCGAAGTGATTATGTAACTGCCCCAGTAACTGGTTCACGCACATCCCCTGACAACGGTGTGTGCTATACTTTTGTATGGTGATCATTTCGATCATGGTTCAAAACTAGATAGCGTGAACCAGTTGTTAGGGTGATAATCGGATGACACATAACATTTCGAGACTGAATAGCTGTAGCGAATATACAGTGGTCTCTGATGCGAGTATGATATATTTGAAGGTTGTTGTGTTCGTATCTACGCTCAAGACTCTGAGCACATGTTTACAAATTAAGGTCATACATGAAAGTATTATACACATTCAAGACATGTACATTAAGCTTTTGAATAATGGATTTTCACGCCATCTGCAATGCTCAAATGAGAGTTTTTCTTACCACCAATTTGAACAAATCAGTCGACTACAAGCATGAATATAGTTGATAGATGCAACAATCGCCAATAATACCCACTTCGACTATCAGCAACTTAAGGTCAGTTCACACATAATAACTAGCTGTACCTGTGACTACTTGTGTCCAGTTTGTGCATGTATGAGGTGCATGTATGAGGTGCGAGGGGTTCACAAACGAATCAACTTAGGAAAAGCGTTCACACATGAACATCACTTGTGTGTTGACACAAAACACACGGCTCATATGAGTGACTTGAAATTACAAGTGAGATACTTTCTTATTACGTTCACACTGAGTGTAATCCGTCATGAGCGGCACTCAAGTGGGTAAATAGTCATATATATGAGGGGAGCATGGCCGAGCGATGAGGGGAGCGTGGCCGAGCGGTTAGAGCACGGATCTCGTAATACAGAGGTTGTGGGTTCGAGCCGCGGGCAGGGTGGTTTTCGTCTCCTTGTTTCCTTGGGCAAGAAACTTTACTTTACTTGCTCCGCGGTTCGGAAGTCACGTAAAGCCGTTGGTCCCCTGTACGAATAGACTCCTTCATGGGGTACGCAGGTCAGGCAAGTACAGTGTATCATTGATTGATTGATTGATTGATTGATTGATTTATGTGTGAACATGACCTTAGCCCTGCAATCTTATGATATATACTTACAGCTGTGACTAAAAACCGTGCTGCTTCATCAATATTAATGTTTTCTTTCGCTGATGTCTCAAACCAACCAATGAAACCTTTGTCTTTGCAATACTCCTCCATTTGAGATGTGTTGTTTACCAGACCCTCTTTTGCTTGGTCACACTAGAAATAATAATAATAATAATAACAAACATGTATAAAGCGCCCTATAAAGATCACAGCGCTGTACAAAATACATAATCAAAACAACAACAAAACTTACATTCAATAAATATAGGAAAACTTTTGAATATAACATACATGTAAAAATAATTAATAATGATGGTAATAATAAACAGGCATTTAAAAGAAGCACTATTAAAGCACAAGAAAAATGACATTGTGCCATACAAATTATAGAGGCTTCATAATTACATATTTTTAAAAATATCTACAACCCTAAGGTGTCTGGTCCATGTTAGATCTGCCCGAAATGTTCTAGTAAAAATCGGCATGAATGATATTTTATCGATGTAGAACCGATTTTTAAAATAAAAATCGGGAATCGGGGGTCACCGGACTAGTTTTTGCATGCGAGTCGGTTTAAAAACAACATTTTTTGAGGGTTTTTTTGGGACAAATTAGTACAGGGTCTATGGGAAATGTGGCAAAAATTACATTATTTAGTGTTGATTCAAAAAATCCATCCAATTTTTTGTCAATTTTTTCACAAAAGTTGCGCACAAGTATGTTCTTTCAAATAAAACAATAAAAATTGGGGGTCACCAAACTAGTTTTCCAGAAAAATATTAAAATATGACAATATTTAGCTTCAAATCACTACTCAGAGTATTATGCGCATGCATATTACTGCACTTACCAACTCGGAAACTAGCGCGTACCGGTACACATGGACGGCGCGTGGACCAGACACCTTAAAAATAATTTTGAATTTATATTATTCAAGATCAAGCATTGCACAGATATCAATTTCAACCATATAATGCACAATCCCACAAACACCATACCCTAGTTCAGGGGTTCTCAATTAAGATTGTTGGCGGGCCAATAAGGACAAACGCCAGTTCTAAAATACATCTTGGAGGGCCAAATTATATAAGACCTTTTTCAATGCTTTTCCTATATACTTTTGTATCCCAGAGGCGATCGAAGGGCCAAATAAAAGTAGTTCGCGGGCCATTTGAGAAGACATGCCCTAGATACATCAAATTCTTAGCACAAAATTACAAAATACTGCATGAGCATGTTAAGGGTCGGCTGAAGGCGGATAACCAGCAGCCTACTCCTACATTTTCCCCGTAGGAGCTTACAAACATACAATACCATAATAATAAGCAAAGAATTTGACAAACCGGGATATAATGTAATGTTGGAAAATAACTGGAATTTATACATCCATAATCAGCGAGCAATAAAAAACAAAATTAAAATGCAATGAGGAGCAAATTTAGACAATGCGTTTGTAACCTTTTCTTGAATAAGTGGATTGTGTTGGAGTTCCTAATGTTTTTGGGAAGTGAATTCCACAATTTTGGAGCTGAGGTCTTGAAAGTGTGATCCCAGAAAGTGATTTGGTCCTTGGAATGTGAAGATGTGTCTTGTCAATGAACGAGTAACATAAAAAGAAGAGTTGTATGAGATTAATTGTGGGAGCCATGGAGATTAGATATTTGTATACAATAACAAGCAGTTTAAAAAATAATACGTTGGCGGATTGGTAGCCAATGAAGGCGACGCAGCAAAGGAGCACTAGGATATGGTCATTACCAACAAGGTATACAAGTCGGGCAGCTCTATTTTGCAATCCCTTGATATGGGACAAGTCACGTTTATTGGCTAAATATAATTTCTATAATCAATGCGAGAGAAAACAAGCGATTGTACAGCAAGTTTACACGTATCTTGGTTCATAAATCGCCGGATATGGAACAAATTTCTTAAATGAAAACTGACGCACTTAACAATGGATGAAATATGGTCTTTCATAGTCAGTTGAGAATCTTTCAGACTGTTTTAGTTGGAGTTATCAAAATACCACCAAGGGTCAACTTTATATCAGGTAACCGAGAAGCAAACTGATATGAAGCAGCGATGAAAAACTTGGTTTTGGATTCATTTAGCTGAAGCTTATTTGCCGACATCAATCATTAATTTCCGTAACAAAAGATTGCAATTTGATAGGAGTCTCTTTGCAAGCACCATCTACCCTGGGATCAAAACTAATGAGAATTTGTGTGTCATCAGGATAAATATGGTACTTGACATCATTTGAATGAAGTATAGACCAAGGGGTGAGTGTAAGATAGTACTGAATCCTAATGGCCATAGAACTGATCCCTGAGGAAAACCATATTCCAAGATATGCGTGTCAGAAAATGTTCCATTAATACAAACTCTATCGGAAAAATAAAACAATTAGATAATTGTCATATCATTTCAGTTGAAATTTGGACTAGCTCTACTGTCTGTGCACCAGGAATTACTGCCCAGGTAATGTTGAAACCATAATGCAACGATGGTATATGTTGCAGTGCAGTAATAGCCTGTGCAATTTCCACCCAAGCATGTAACAATTGCTCAGATAATGAAGCACTTTCTTGTGCAGAAACCACTGTGCATCGATGTTGCAATTTAGTAATAGCCACGTAACTTTAGCACATGTAACAATTGACAATGCAGCACCTCCTCACACAGAAACCATTGTGCAATAAAAGTACCGTACATGCAACAATAGCAACAGTGCAGAAATAGCCATGTCCAACATTGACATGTGTACCAATTGTCTATGAAATGTACCACCTTATTTTATGTAGAAACCACTGTGCAACAATGGCTTATGGGGCAGTGCAGTCACTGAGACATGCAATGGCATGGGCAGCAGCCACCTAATCAATGCGACAAAATGAAATACCTGAGCCTCTCGTATGTCATCAGTGAAACTGACATCTCCCTAAATGCATACAAGAACACACAAATGAGTAGGCATGTATCTTAAATCTTAGCACCCAAGCACCCATTATATGGCAAAAGCTACATTTATTTCATAGGTCTTCACCAAATCACATGACATTGTGGAAATAAACAAAATAAGTAAACACTATAGCGTAGACATGATCTGCATTTTATTATAAGGTTGACCCTGGGGTCTGGAAGGAGCAAAAAAGGCAAAATTGGGCTGGTTTTGGCATCAAACCGTGCACTCCCTCCGCATTCCCCCCCCCCCCTGGCAATGGCAATGAGTAACATGTTGGTTTCACAATTTTATGGATTGTTAATATCGCATCACATATCATTATACTATATTGTATCTGTTGGTGATACAAACAGGAGCCAACAGGACTGATACTTGCTTTCCTTTCAAATGCTCTACATAAAATTAGGTTATGATCATTAGGTGGGAGTCTGATACGTGCAGGAAGTAATTAAAGTGTTCTCTGGTTTAACCCAAATTCAAATATGGCACAGAGTATATGATTATGTCCTGTCTCACCGGTATTTTGGGATGGCCTGTCTGGAACATAAACTACTAATAAATTCAGCACAAATTTCTGTTGAAATTCAGTGCAAAATAAACAAAAAAAACCCCAATTATTGTTGCAAAGTTGAAAGGAGTAAACGATAATTCATCTACACGAGCGGCAATAACAGATAATATAATATACAATAATTGGAGCAGTGTTCCTGCTAAGGATTTTGAGCTTGCGCCAATTTGACTAATTTTGACCAGGTTGATGAAGTGCTTACGCCAAAATTACGAGCTGAGGCTGAAAATTCAAAAACAGGCACCTTCCTCGAACTATTTCAGAAAACTTTTTCACCCATTTTCCCTGCTACTGTGCCAGTGGTGCACCATACGGACTTAACAGGAACACTGATATGGAGCATTGTGGCACAGTGGTTAGAGCATTACACTTCCTCATGTGAGTGCAAGAAAGTTGTATCTGCAATAGCTGCCATTTGTCATAAATTTGGATTGCACACTTTATAATCTCCAGTCTTGGGTCAGTGGTTCTTGAAATGGTTCTTCAGGTGACGGTGTCACCTGAAGAACCATTTCAAGAACCACTGACATAAGACAGGGAAATTTTGAGTGATTTTTCACATTCTTGTGACAAGGCATAAAATAAATATAACTTAAGGCAGCCATTGCAGATACGACTTTCTTGCACTCACATGACGACTTGTAATTGAGAGGTTTGGGTTCAAGTTCCTTCCTGGCCACTGCAGTGTTTGGTCCTTGAGCAAGATTCTTTATTGTTTCTTCCACCCAGATGATGCAAATGGGTAGCAGTATATTAAAAAGTATTGGGAAGGTAAATCAGACTCATCTGTGCCTAAGGAGTGGCGTACGTACTCCCACGAACATACACAGGATAGTAGAATCTGGAATAAACGTTTAAGAAAAGGAGATGTGCAATGGCGGATTAAGAAGGGGCGCAGCGCCAAGAATTGGTTGAGTGCGAAGAAGCCACCACTTTTTAGTGATTTTATTCCTTAAAAATTAATTATTGTGTCGAGAACGGCAGCAAATATATGATTTGTAGGTATATATTCGAACAGTTCTACACCCTTCAATACCTCATTTTTCAGAGCAACACCTGATTTTGAGTGGGCGCAGTACCCCTGATGGGCACTATGGCCACTAGTAAATAAGGTTTGGTTTCGACTCTACCTTTTTTAAGAGACACTTGTCATCAGGGATAGATGTGTCTTTTAGCGATATCAACTCTCATGCTCCTTTAGTTCCAAGTGTCAAATGGCTACCAGCATTGAAATTGCTAAGAAGGTGACAGGCTCCCAGTGAACGAGGTATGGTGATCCCAATTAGGACTATAAAAAGGGGAGTCCGTGCTCGCCGCAATATTGATTTCACCGCCCTGTAAATCCTATGGGACGGCAGCCAACTTGGATTGTCGCTCATAGAGGGCGAGTTATTGTACCTCCGGCATTTTACAGCTCTGCGTGCCTCACTAACACTTCGAGAGTCTTCACAACAGATTAGCGGGTAAATTGGCGAACTTTGATCAGAGCAAGTCGCAATACACGCTACTTGAAACGCAAACATGGTTTTTGCATGAAACAAAATGCACAAGCTGTATATACCAGGGGTGTGAGAGTCATGTGATCAAAAAAGCTGAAAATGGTAAAAAAATGCCAAAAACAGGCTAAAAATGAAAGAAAGAGCTGAAATTGTGACTCTTTTGAAGCCATTAAAAAAGCTGAACTCTCACACCCCTGACTTATACGTCAAGTGAAGATTTACGCGATCTGCCTGGATATCGGGCCAAACTCCGAATATATCCAGAGGTACAACTAACTCTGCTCCATGAGCAACACAAGATAGCGGCGTATCCCGATTCCCCTATAAAAATTCCTTGGGCGATCCACACACACGGTACAACAGTGGCGCCTGTCCAAATGCTTTGAAAAAGAAATGTGCACTTTGGTCAAGATGCAAATATAGGCCGTCCCCGTAACCTTTACTGGGCAGACAACATTTTGCAATGATCACTGTTCTTGGACATTACCTTATTTGCTAATAGCACCACTGGAATACTGCTTCCATTTGGGAGTTGTACTTTGCTATCTAAGTCATGTTTCCATTTGGCGACAGCTTCAAACGTTGATACTCTTGTGACATCAAATACTATGAAAGCCCCTACTGCTTCTTTGTAGTAAACCCTCGTCATATTCCCAAACCTTTCTTGACCTGAAAAATAGAAAGTGATAGAAAATGGAAAATAGAAAAGGTTAAACATAGAGGGAAAAATACATTTTTTTTACTAATTTCATTCTTCTTAATCCTTGGGAATCCGTCAATGCACTGACATCCTTCTTCTTCTAGTAAGCCAATAAAAGTTGGAAATACTGTAAACGCCAATATTTTTTAGCGCTCAGTAATTTTCACGCACAGCCAATTTTGGACCATTTCGCAAGTTTTATTTTCAGGCTCGTGAACATTGGGCAAGTATGGAATAAATACCCATTAATTTTCGCGGTGCATTTATTTTCGCGGTTTTTTTCCCATTTTGCGCGAAAAGCGCAAAAATAAATGTAGTGTGAAAAATACCACTTATACAGTAACATGCAGAAAATGAT
Organism: Ophiothrix spiculata; assembly: GCA_000969725.1. Lineage (NCBI taxonomy): Eukaryota > Metazoa > Echinodermata > Ophiuroidea > Amphilepidida > Ophiotrichidae > Ophiothrix > Ophiothrix spiculata. The sequence goes on along the minus strand of JXSR01S014359.1, from coordinate 67,722 downwards.
GCCAGTTTTGGCCAAAAATGTGTGATCTGGGAACAAAGTTTAAAGTGAACTATTAAAGGAGCACAGTTGGATTGGGTCAGCATTTTTTTCAAACTTTCTAAGATTTTGGTACCAAAACATTTAACTGAAATTTGAAATTGAAACATCAAGTAGTGATCTGTCATATGATAGTGCAAAATTCGAAAACCAATTTTTCAAATTTCAAAATTTAATCCAAGCACTTAAAAGTGCTTAGATTAAATTTTGAACCATTTTCCTTTCTAGAATCTAAAAATTCATCTACGATCATTTTTCTATACTTTTGAAATGGTACCAAAAAAGTCAAGATTTCTGATACAAATTGTGGACCAATCTTAGAATCAGCTGATGTTAGTAGTTGATGGACACCACCCTTGAGGCCAAAAAAAATTAATTGTTGTGTTGCCCTCAAGTGGGATTTCTGAAAAATTGAGTCGGTCGGTCGGAATTTTTTTTTTTTAAAGCACCCAGATTGGGTGCTTTAAAAAAAATAATTGGGTGTATTTGGGTGTATTTTCCACTATTTTCAAAATATTTTCTCAAAAAACACCCAATCTGAGCAAAATTTGGTGCTTTCCCGACCCTAATATTTTTTTTTTTTAATTTTTGAATAGACTCACCACCAGGTATACACTGTATGCAGCGCCCCAAGAAGGAGCATTCGCACAGGGGACCAACAGCTTAACGTGACTATCCGAACCACGGAGCAATTAGAGTAAAGTTTCTTGCCCAAGGAAACAAGGAGACGTAAACCGCCTGGCCCGGGGCTCGAACCCGCAACCTCTGTATTACGAGACCCGTGCTCTAACCGCTCGGCCACGCTCCCCTCTAGGGTCGGTCGCTGAGGGCAACTTAACAATTTGATTTTTTTGGCCTGATGTATCACCTGGCTAATGCTGCCCTACTAAGTAAAAACGCAGTATTTATAAAACATAGCAGATACTTCCATTAAACATACAATTTCACTTCAATTCATCCCCATGCAAAAAAGTTGTATGATATAGTAGATGTATACTGTCTTTTAGTTATTACAGAGAATTGATCGTCTGCTCATTTGTGCAGAATTTCTTCAAGGGAAAAGGAAGTAACTTGCATTATGCGATGCACATACTGCGTTTTTACTTTGTTGGGCAGGCTAAGTAACATGCAAATTGTGTAACGGTGATTTCTGAGAAAAGAAGATATCAGGACCTTCCCATCATGCCTTGCTTCATATGGGATTTTTGTACAGGTTTTTATCAGAGGGTTTAGGGATGAAACATAGCACAATCATCAGACCCCATCCCAATTAAATGCAATTCAGATATGTTTCATCCCTAAACCCTCTCATCACAACCCATACAAAAAATCCCATTGGAAGTGATGCATGATGGGAAGGTCCCGATGTCTTCTTTTATTTCTGAGTAGCTGTTCCATCACAGCTTGTAGGTTCTGCAGACGACCAAGCATTTGCAATTTTGAGTTGACGTAATGTAGCACGTCACATTGCCGAATGAAAAACAAACAAAACACATTTGCACATTGCCACGATGGTCTGTCACAAGAAAAGTTGAATTTATCCCAACTCAAAACAACATGTCGTTGCGACCATCAAACAAGGTAATCGATGTATATCAGTTTTGTCATGCTCACCACAACATTTTCCAGATGCGACAAGGTTGAGTTTGATCACTGACATTTTTTACCTCACGCAGGTCGTAAGATTACCATAACAGACACTTTTTTCTCTTTCTCTTTTTTTTTTAATCATCTCTACGTGGAGCCAGTGGGGGAGAGAAAGTATGAAAGAAATAGGACAAGACACAACTGGCACCGGATACCAGGACGACAGACACTTAAGAACCTAATTTAACATGATTCATGCAGGACATGGTGGCCAAAAAAATATCTGCATGAATGCCTAATAAGCCCGTTGAAATCAAATTAAATTGGCCTTGTTGATTACTGTTCGGTTACTGGAACCAGACAATTTAACACTGATTTCAATGGGACTTAGGTATTTCAAGCAGCCATATCTTCCACCAGAATGAATAAATTCTGCAAACCCCCACTCCACCCCAAATGAAATCAAGAAAAATAAGTATCAATATATGTGCAAAATTTAACCCTTTTCTGGGTTAATTTTTCAAAAGTTTCCAAACTTGGCACAAATAATGTCAATTTTTAAGAAAATCCAAAAAATTTACCCCAAAATAGCATACATTATTGAGAAAAAATGGGATGTTTAAGAATTTAAGCAAATTTGGGTGATTTGCTATATGGTGGCATTTCATGAGGTGGGTCAAAAATGAGTTACATGGTCAAAATAGTTAAAAAATCAACTTTTTGATATGATGTTAATATTATTGATCTCTTTCAATTTAAGTAACTTTGTTTGCCAAATATCCCTTTTGTTTTGGCAAGATGA
>JXSR01S014359.1:51378-64147 GCA_000969725.1 Ophiothrix spiculata | reverse complement strand
TTGTTTTGCTTGCCCCCTAGCTCAAATGAAAATTTCTGGTTACGCCACTGGCCCCTACCCTCTTACACCAAGCCCGGGGACGTCGTGACTCTGGCTGAACTTTGTAATAATCAGTGGGGGGGAAAAAACATCAGAAAAGATACTTTTTAGGGTAGCATTTTATGCCATTTCTGAAAAGAGGTATAATTCTAAGGAATGGTGAAATCATTATACTGACTACTCGGTGTTTAGATGGGTTTCAAAAACCCAAATATTTCAGTTTATAAAAAGATGAAGTTAAGTGCCACTGTTTTGGAGACTTTTTGAGACTTAACCTTAAATAAGCAGCATAAATTGGAATTTAAGATACCTGATTATTTGTTAGAAAATAAATGTGTATTGCTTGTCAGTGAAAAGGGTAACCTTATGAATGCATGGTCGTGATAAAAGTTACAATTAGCATTCAAAATATTTTTACATATGAAAACATGTAAGTACCTCTCCCAGGGGTACCCAGTCATTTGCACTAGATACACTCTAAATGCGAAAGAGTGAAAAATCATTCGACATTTTGAGTGAATTTGTTTTAACTCTAATCGAGTGCGTTTTAGCTCTTTAAGAGTGAAAATTCTTTGCGGTAATTCACTCTTGTACCAGAGTGACGTTCACTCGCAGGAGAGTGGCTCGAAAACACTGCTCTTTTACGGAGTGAAGTTCTAGCCAATCAGGAACACGGATACTCGCGCTGTTGTAACTACGAAAAATCGTCAGCGCTCACTGTTCAACATGGCGGTGGTTGAGTTGGAGACTGTGCAGGAGTGACAGACAAAGGAATTTTAGAGGAAATTGTGCAACTATTTATCAGTGAGTAGATGCCAGACAATAAATACCCAACAGTGACGCTAATCATGCAAAAACTGGAATGATGGAACTTGTCGGTGTAAGCTTATTTAATACATTGGCAAATGTATTAAGTAAGCTTACACCGACAAGTTTATTGTCTAGCATCTACTCACCGATAAATATTTGCACAATAAAACGACTAGATCATTGAGTGAACTTTCATTCTTTTGAAAATTTAATCTAGAGTGAACTATCATAATAATAAACGGTTCACTCTTTCCTAGAGTGAATTACTATCACTCTTTCTTGAGAGTGAACTTCACTCTAAAAGATTGGTCACTCATATGGCTCTTTCTAAGAGTGAAATTTCACTCTTTTAGAGTGGTTTTTCATTCTTTCACAATAAGAGTGTACATTCATGATTACTACATCAGGTTATTTCCTATGTATATTCTCATATATCACAACTGAAACAATGAACAAGAGTCACATGACATCACTATATGACAATCATGTGACTAATGACTTTGTAACCACTGGTGTCTATCTTCATTTCTTCTATAAGGGTTTTGTTTTATTTTTGTTTAAAGAAAAGTTCATTGATATGCTCAATATTAGAAACTTGCATTTTTTTTGCAACCTTTTGTTTTAGATAATAGTATACATTGTGTCACAATTTGTTGCTGTGTAAGTACGACATCAGAATATGAGGTCACCTGTTTAAAGTTACTTGGGTCTTCGTTGCAGCTGGTTTTACTATATCTCGGGTTCAGTTTTTCGTTGGGATAATATTGCAAACACTTGTTGTTGTTTAGCTCTTCTGCGTTAATGAACTTGTTTATTTGTTTATGTATCCGATATTTGTGTTTAGAAATCCATAAATCTAGTAAATTGTGTCCTATACCAGCTGTCACAGCTTGTAGTTGGAAAGAGTGCCTGTTCCTGACGGGTATGCCCATCAGAAACAGTAGATTTTGTGAACAAAAACAATTTGCGACATTTTAACATTATTTGGCCTAAATAAAACTTACTGCATTAATTAAAAAAAATCAAAAGGCATTATTTATGTAATTAGTGCTTGATACTGGGAATACGGTAATTCAGAAGCTTCTGAGCTTTAACAATTACTGCTTTGAAGGAAACATCCAGGGAAAGTATATTGTGTTCCTGGGAAATTTTGCATTTTTAAAAAAAATAATAAGACCAGCAATTATCCAGGTAAAATACCAAATAAATAGGCCTACCAGTTAGCAATGAAACAAAAAAAATTTAAAATGTAAAAAACTTGCCTATGAACTATGATACACTGACCAAAAATAATGAACTTGAAATTTCTTGTGATTTAAATGCCTTACGAATTGACATGTGGATGCACAGACTTCCTCTTTATCAATCAATAACAAAACCAATCTAACCCAAATAAAAAACCAAACCAACCCATGTGTAGACTTTGGAATTTGACCAGCCCCTGCATCAGGATCCCTACCTTTGAACATGTATTACACAAACAGATTATCTTTGTTTGTGCTCAAGTTCAAATGACAAGACTGTAAATGAATTAATGCAAGCCTGTTTGCAGGGGTGTGTGCTGGAGGCATCGCACCTTCCCCCCCCCCCCCCCAAAAAAAATGAAAAAAATTGACAATGTACAAAAAAGTCCACAAAAATCACCAAAGGTCCTAAAAAAAACCCAAAAGCACCAAAATACCTGCTGAAAGGCATTTTCACCACCACCACCCCCCCCTCCCCTCTTGAAAAAATCCTGGCTACGGGCCTGAATATATGGAATGCATACCTGCCAACCTGTAAATGTGTAAAAGTAGACTTTGCAGCCAAAAAAGTAGATTATTTCACTAAAAAGTAGATTTTACACACAAAAGTACCAAGAAGCTATGCATTTCACAGATTCAGAACTCTTATTTAGTAAGATTTTCTGCTGTCATAAGCCCAAAAATCTTACTAAATAAGATTAAATTTTACTAGTTGGCAGGCATGGGAATGTTGTTTGTAAAGAGAAGACAGTGTGTAGCTCCCATCAAGCATTGCTTCCTATGGTTCCTTTCTAGATACAATCCATAGGAAGCAATGCATGGTGGGAAGCACATGATATCTTCTCTTTTGTTATCCTCAGGTTCACTGGAGCTCTATGAGTTACTACTACAATTGAAAGTTTGACACCACCCATAATGAGGTCAAAAAACTTTAAAAAATTTCTTGGTCACTGAATGCTTGCCATTGACTTTTCAAAATGATAGCTCCTTAACTCTTCCACCCCATGAAAGGGTTTGCGATTTGAACAAATCAGTTGGGCTAAAGCTTAAAGGATAAATGAAGGATGAATTAGATTACAAATTTGTTCTCTCAGCTTGAAATTCCATATGATATATCAAAGGTATTGTATTGATTGTAGTTAGTTGACTGCATAATTTTACTTTCATAAAATTCTTCAAGTTTTGCAGGGACCCACAGGGGCCGCTCGAAGAAACCAGTGGTACGCATTATCAGTACACATGCTTAATGTCAAAAAGTTACCCTTATTCGACATTTTTCTGACAAGCATGTGTACCACTTTCTTTTGAGCCCCAGGGGGTGAAGCAGGGACTGTTTTTAAAATTCAAAATGAAATTTGTGTTCCTATGTGCCTAGAAAGTTCAAAATTAGTTTAATTTTCACTTTTCTTGAGAAAAAAGGATTTTTTTACTACCATTTAATAGGCATTATGTGATTTATTCCCAAAAGCCGAACAGATTTGACTTGTGCCAAAATCGTTATCATTTCTCTGGAACCAGATGCTTTGGAACTGTACTACATGGACAGGTAACTGTGTCTAAAGGTAAACTTATTGGTTTACTTGTAGAAATGTTGACAGAATTTACAACTTAACAAGGTTATAAACAAGCAAACATGTCTTAAGGTTTATGACCCCTTATCTCCAACATGCTAATTGAAAGAAAATGGTTTGGACTGTAAGTGAATCAATGTTTGTATCTGTGTGTATTCTGATAGTACATGGTATATCATATAAGCTTCTTGCATGGTAAACAGCAAACAGAACTGCATGAAGCTCATTTTCCAGAATAATGACCTGAAATCCAGACGATGGTGGCTGCGACAACTGCTACTGGTTGCCGGACGGTATCGTAGCCGATCACCTGGCTACGTCATGTCCTATACCGCCCGTCTGGCGTACAGCCGTTGGGATTCGTGGAAAAATCAACTTCCGGGATGATCACAAAAATTATTTTCGTAATCGGTAAAAAAATATGATAACATATATAAAAAGTGGGGTTCACGCGTGAACCCCAGCAGATTTAGAATAACATAATTATGTTGATTACAACAAGAACACTTTTGTAATTTTTTGAGGAAAGATAAAAATATGATCTTTGTAATTATTTTCTTCAATACGTGAGTCACATGACCCAAAAGAAATACACGTAAATCGTACCCAAAATTTGCGTTTTAGAAAATCCCTTGTCCCTAAATCTAGTGGATACTATTTACCGTGTCGTATGCCGCCTGCTGAAATCTTTGAAAATGCAATAAGCTCATTTATTGACCATTGGGTTGTACTCACACTGCCCAAGACAGGATAATGATTTAACATCGAAAGACCTTTGACACTGCTTAGTCCCTACTAAAATATCGGGAAGGAGTCCCTGGAATGAGGGCTTTTTATGGTATAGCTTTGGTTTAAGAGTTAATAAGTTATGACCTTGACCTCGAATAGCTCCAAATGACCTTGGATGATCTTTGGTGCCCTTAATTGACCTTATACCACCACTCTGATCAATTTCATGATTTTACCTCAAAATGACCTTTAACCTTGGATGACCTCGACCTGACCCCACCACGACACTCCCCAGGGTGGCAGCTGTCAAAGGTGCAGGTTTGGTCCAAATAAGGTCAAGGGTTAATTATATACATTGTTCAATACCTTTCTTAGAAACATGCAAACTTATGATTTGCATGCTACCAGTTCCTGCAAAATTTAAAAGCAAAAGGGAGAGATGGGAAAATATTAGGAAGAAGGAGTGGGGTACTAAATTTGGCATATGAAAGGGACTAAAAATAATGTGCCACAATTAAAATTTTCAAGCTCTCTTCCAATGATTTATGAACACTTTAATCATTTCAATTGTTCAAAATCATTTCCTTCATAAAGGTGCTAGAATGCCGAGTTAAAAAACTTCAGTTTCTAGTTTCTAGATCTGTCTTTTCTTGCTGAAGCCATGGAAGTAATCATGGTAAACTAACAATGTTTTCCATCGCACCGAATTGTCAACATGGAATCAAGTCTAGTTCATTAACCAGTGAAAAAATGCATTTAAGCAGCACTAAATATAGTGAAAAAGTTCATTGAAAATCATGAATGAATAAATACTATCAATACCGGCTCTTTATGAATCGCTGTCAAAACTTGACCCTTTTGAAGCATTTTGTTTATAGAAACTGCAAAGAATCTAGGGAGGGGCTACTAAAGTACAAAAGTGATTACAGGAACATGTCGCAAACATGGGTAGCAAAATCAGGCTGTCTGGTATGCTTATCGGGTCATTTTTTTGACATATTTTAGTTCTTTGGTCTACTATTCAAAATTTGTAAAATATTTGTCACATGGCACAAATTTGGTCATGTTTTCACAAAATCCTGAAAAATTTGCACCAAGATATTGGCTGTTAATTTGTGTTATTTGGTAAGGGGATGGGTTCTTTTTTTTCCATAAAAATTGAGGTGGTACTTCGAATTTCCAAAAGCATGTCCCCACCAAATTTAACAAAAATGTGTTTGTACCAAAATAAAACTTGAGGTAAAGGTTTACAAATCTCAAAGTCAGTCAACCATTTGTTGTGTACCTGGGAATCAAGCTTACTATTATTATTAGTATGGATTTTAAAACGCCTCTTGAGTACCCATGAAGAAAAACAGTAATTATCTTTTATCCATGGTATATTTTGTTGATTAAAATTCTTGAAGAAGGAAAATGAGTACAAAACTGTGATAAAATTCCAGGGGGTTGGAGCCACTCAAATATCAGAATAACTAGATTTTTCTAAAATGTCCCTATGTGTGCCATTAGTCATTTTGAGGAAAAATTATCCCTTAAAATTTCAATATCCAACATATTTAGGAAGAAACATTTCATTGACCAAAATAACCCTAAATGACACCTTGGGTAACAGGAAACAAGTTGGTTCGCGAACCACACTTCTCGTCTGACGACTGTTCGTAAAGGATTTCAGCAGAACAATTTATTATCTAAAAATAGGTCACCTTATTGGTGACTGTTTGGTCCATGTGGGGTCAAGGGTTTACAAGTTATGGCCATAACCTTGGATGACCTAAGATCATTTATTTAACCTTGAAATGACCCAAGGTAAACTTTTTGACCATTTGAAAATTTGACCTCAAATGACCTTTTGACCTTGATGGACATCAACCTTGGGCAAAGGGCTATCCAATGTCCATGACAACTTTTTGACTTCAGAATGACCTCAGGTCAACTTTTCCATCGTTTTGGAAATTGACATTTTGATGACTGACCTTGACCTTGGGTCAAGGGCTATCCATGGTGCAAGTTTAATCTATGTGGCGTGACCTTGAAAAGACCTTGGAATACCTCAGGTCAAAGTTTTTTAACATTTTTGAGATTTGACCTCAAATGACCTTTTGACCATGACCAAAAAGTTTCGCAACACAATTTTATCCCCAGACCCTTCATGTCACCAAGTTTCATTACCTTAGCCTAGGCCTTTCGGTTCTGGAGATATGCTGCAAACGGTGGACCGCAAAACAAAAAACATTCTTGGAAAAGAACACTTAGCTTTTTTAGTCTGAACAGATCCCTAACAGAAATTCACAAAAATTGATGTTTGTCTCCAAAAACCACCCCTTTTATTTTGTTTTCCTGGCCATGCAATCGAATGTGCTTACATAGAGATACTTGAGTGACCATCTGGGAATATAAAAAAGTATTTCCCCCTAAATTTAGCAAACTGAATTTTGGTATTTTGCAAATAAATGGATGTCAAGCTTTAAAGGTGTAGGATCCGATTATATACCAGAGTTTAACCGAAAGTGGTACATTTTTAATGTCAAATTAAACCCAATATTTGTCTGAAATCTTAAAATATCCAAAATTTCACCTCCAAATTCTTTACGTGACTTTTGGGGATGTGGCATAAAACGTAGAATTAATTGTTATAACCTATTTTCTATTTCTTATGTATTTACATATTAGCCTCATCCCCAGAGTTACATACTTGTTCTTATCTTTAAAGAGTAAACAAAAAGTAACAAAAGGTTAAACCTCAGAGGCCAAGGTAAATTAGTAAGTAAATTACCCACATGTTGAAATAGAGCCTACATCTTTATGGGGGAATTTTGTCAAATCTCATTCATGGTATAATTTGAAATTTTATCATCCGCATGCTTACAGATCAGTAGTAATTTAAGTGTAGCCCTTGTTTCGGGCTCTCAATATTGTTCAATTTAGTGTACCATGTCTGGTACTCTCTGAATCAAACTAAAGTCTGTGGGAGATCAGGGGAACGATACTAGTTGTACTGTGAGTGCCCTGTCCCAGGTTAGGGACGCACCATTAGATTTCCAGGGGGGAGCAGGAAGTTTTTGGGGAAACGAAAATTCCCCCTCATGGAATAGGCAGAAAAACAGTAATTTACAGGGGGGGAAATTCGCCCCCGAATTGGGCGCGGAAAAAGAAAATTCACCCCCGAACCCAACTTCCTGCTCCCCCTTGGAAATCTAATGGTGCACCCCTTAAGCTCATCTATAGTGAGTACCAGACTGGAAACCGGCAAATGCAGTAAATTTAGGAGTTTAAATGAAAGGAAACCAAAGAAATTAAACATGGGAATCGGTACTATTTTGACCACCTTGTTAATGCTACCAAAGTATGTGGCGTCAATATTGTTTGTTGCTCATGAATGTTGAGTTATTGTACCTCACAATTTATTTGGGTACTTTTTGGAACATTTTGAACATTCTCATCTAGCTTTGAGTTCAAGTTGCAACAAATATGGTTTGCTCATGAGATATAATCATACACACATTGCTTATTCCTCAGGCCTGACAAGATTTATGCACTTTGACTAGCTATATCGAGCTTCTTTCCAGATGATCTTAAGGTGCAATAACTCAGCTGAATATGTGACAACAAGATGTCGGCCAGTGCCGATTCCCCTTTTAACATCTTTGGAAGAATACTAACCTGCTATATCCCATAATTGTAGTCGTATAAGTGTGTCTGCGTCCCAGTTGATAACTTTTAATGCAAAATCTACACCAATCTGTTAGAAGACCATGGTTAAGGAAAATCAAGCAATATTGAAACTCGGCTTCTTGTGAATACTTGACCATAATCTGGTATGCATTAGGGGCGCACCATTTGATTTTCAGGGGGGGGGCATAGACGAGATTTTTGCGGCATTTTTTTTTTTTGCGTTTTTTATGTTTTTTTTACCTTGAAATAGTTGGGTAAAGTTGTATTTTTCTTACTCATCTCCCCCCCCCCCCTGCGAATCAAATGGTGCGCCCCTTATGCCAGTACTTGTATCATTAATTGATTGATAATCTGAAATATAGTGCAGAATAGATATAAATAAAAAAGAAATGGAACTACCTTTTCAAACAGTCGTTGCAGAACAAATGTAGCATTTTGAGTGTCAGAGTTTGCGTTGATTAAGTAGTTTCTCAGATAGAGTTGCTACGATGATTTAGATGCGACTTTTGGAGTTATTGATCTAGATAGTGTCGCATTCATTTACCTAGATAGTTTGGTGAGAGGGATGGAAATATTAATTCAAGCCGGTGCACAAATTTGCGCTCGTAGGCCCCATTAATAATTGCGTCAGATGTGCCATCATACTCCACTTTGGTCTGAACAGGGGTGTGTGGCTTGGACCTTGGAACCCATACCCATCTTTAAGGGTAATTTTTGATAAAAAGTGCACCAATGTTTAGGGATTTTTGGGGGACCATTTTAGCATATTTTCTTGAAAATGTGACCCATGTTTAGGGATTTTGGTGCTAAAAATGGGACCCATTGTTTAGGGATTGTTTGTGAAAAAGCGACCCATTCCAGCGGCACATCCCCGTATACCTTAATATGTGAGTACCCCCCCCCCTCCGGGTTATGAACATCCTCTGTGGATATTGTTATCACTTATTGATGAAAACATAATTTTCAAGTGCATATTGAATTGTTGATATTGTCAGTGATTGTGAGTTTTAGAAATTACCCAGACAATTTTGAAATTGCATCTGGTTCTTGTTGAAATCCTTTGAACCAGACATAATTATAGCCTGGTCCCAGTCAGCTCATTTGATGGCTTGTATTAGGAGTGGGCTATAAATGGGTGATTTTTCAGTTTGCCTTGTCAACAGTTTTTTTGGATTGCACTTGACCTTTCACAACTTGAAACGACAACATTTTTGGTTATGGGTCAAAGAAAAAAGTGTGCTGCGCCCTCTAGTGACTGTCAGTGTGTCGTCGTAGCCGGGCGTCGTAGTAAATTTCTGTGTATTGGAGAAGAAAATGCTTTGAATCTAAAACTCTTTTGCATTGTAAAGCAATTTTAATGTCTTAATTCGTGTAAATAAGGTATAAAATCCATGTTAAGAGTTTTCATGACAATTAGACATTTCGTCGTCGTAAAAATGGACGTTTTCTGTCAAAATTGTGTGTGAGGGCGCTTTTAATGATTATGCGTAAAAGAAAATGCTTTTGCTAATTTTAAGGTAACAGTTGCTAAGGCGGTATCAAGTTTGATGTGCTCACAAAATTTGAGCCTTCTATCTAATTTAGTTTGTCAGTTAGACTCGTTTAAATGTGTCAATAATAACCCTATGTAAAAGCGTAGCCGTAGGGGTCAACGAACTTTTTCCTGTACAAATGTATAGGAACCTTAAAATAACGTTCAAATAATGAGTACTACGATCAAACTGATTATAGTACAAGGCTCAAATTTCTTGGGTAAATTAAACATTAGAGTATCTTAACATCTGCATACTTTAATTTATTCAAAGTTGCATAAATTGCGCATAATTACAAAAAGCGCCCTCGCTTGGAATTTTTGACCAAAAATGTCAATTTTCAGGAATATGAAATGACAAGGGTTTACAAAAACTGCATGTTTGTGTTCCTTGGACTCCATTTCATAAATATTGACCCATTAACAAACCAAAAAGATCAGGAATTGAGAATTAAATAACAATTTTTGTAAAATAAACAAGAATTTCACTAAAATGAGATATGGTCACACACTTTTTTCTTCGACCCGATTCTTCTTCTTTTTTGCCATTTGATGTTGAGATAGATCAGTTGCAATGCATAAAAACTGTTGACAGAAAGAAATTCTGAAAAAAAGCAATTTTGACGTATGTATAGCACACACCTACTTGTATACAGTTAAATTCTGTTGTAAAACTTGTCTCAAGTGTTTCCTTTTTTATTTAATTTTTTAATGTTCTCATTCCCAAGATAAATATTTCACTGGAAATGTTGTTTTTCTACTAGTTACTTCTACTCTTTGCCTGGAACAGTGTAAATCTAGCATTTTTCACATGTCACTTTCAATTGGTGGTAAAGTTGGGTTTACCTTTATACCCTCAAACGATCATGAACAGCCCCTAAAAGTACATGTGTGCGCCAATCCATTGGGCATATTTTCCCACTATTTATATAAAGCAATACAAAACTGAAAGTGAAAGTGTGTTCTAGCAGTTAGGATCTGGGATCTTTATATGATAGGGACCATTCACAAATTGTCAGGAGCCTGATGCAAAAATACCAAATACATCCCGCTTTTGAGCCTCAAACATTTTTCAGCACCCCATTTTTCTGAGAAAAATAAGCGCCAACTCCACAAAAAAAACGTAGAGACTAAATTTTCACAGGTAAAGGTTGGTTTTTCTCCCAGAGTTTCCCTTTCAGACCTCAAAACTTTCAAGCTCCCCTCCCATTTCTGTATCACCCCCCCCCCCCTTCTTTCATGTGATTGTGAATGAACCCTAAATGTATAAACTACAACAAACACATATATGACAAAGTGTAACATAAATATTAAAAGGGTATCAAAATCAATAACTTTGAGAAAACTGGTATATTCAAAGCCTGGAGTTCAACGCTAAGGCCCTTCACACTTACTGTTTAGTTTCCTGTTGCAGCTTTTAAAATAGAGGGGCGGTCACTTTTCATTATTCATTATTTTTCTAGGATCAAAACGTGTGAGATAATTCAATTGACACAGTATCCATAAAGTACAGTAAATCACATAGGCCTACCAAGTTTTGTGTGTGTTTGCCTATGCATATTAAAGGTGCATCATGAATTGCCCCTTTAAAACACAGAAACATTATGCGTGCAGCATTTTTGTATTTATTTTCAACTTTCAATTTCAGGTGATAAAAATGTCCAAAAGGTTTGCCATGAGCAAAACCAGTATCAGCTATTTTGAGTATGCAATGCCAATATTTTCATTATTACTCATGTGCCATGCACCCACCCAATGGAAACTGTTTTATATCAACATTTTGGAGATGCCTGTTATTTTGAATCATAAATACTTGGCCTTTTGTCTTTTGAAATATTAAACAAAATGAAACCATCTCAAATAATGAATTACTTGGGAATTTGGGGGCGGGTGGAAACAGGAAACTAAACATTAAAGGGACTAGCCTAGATTCCACTTAGAATTAAAAACTTATGGAAATGCTTTAAATAAAGCTTAAAAGTGTAGTAAAATGCAAAAACGTACGAAAATGTACACATAAATGGCACAAAATGACAGCAAATTGATTTGCAATATATCTATATCATATGTGATGGTGGTGTGACTATCCAGTGTTTTATAAATGTTTTTAGCAATTTCCATTCAACGTGTGCCCTATGACGTCACCAGAGGTGAAACTTTACAGATTAACAAATCGGACCATCAAGATTTTTCGGGTCTTTACAAAATGTGCAATAACTTTTGATTCAGAGATTCAAATTAAACAAAACAAAATTCATGTAAAAGCCAATGGTCTACTCTATAGTAGTATTATTGTAACGTTTGCATTTGCTCACCATTGGGCTCTGTTCTCTCAAAATAAAATGTCAAAGTTCGTTGCGTTGTTTGTGGGACACCCTGTAGTGTATCAGGTCAACATGCCCGATGGTGCAACGTATATGTCTTGAAATTCCATGCAAAGAATAAAAATTTTCACAGTTTTATATTAAATAAGACCACTACCTAAGGAATAATGGACTGACCGTTGAACCCTGTATTGGTCATTTCACCTTTTACATACATTTTATGGAAATAGCTCTTCTGTTCAGTCAATTGCATTATGGACACATTCAATGAACCAGAAAACAAATCCCAAAATTTCAAGGGATATCCTCACCTAGCTTGCAGGATATAAAAGTAAGTCAATGTTTGAGGAATCATTGCATTGTATGATTCATTTAGCATATTCATTGCGTTGTTGAAAAGTATGTTTTATTCCTATTACATTTCTATTCTTCTTCTTCTTCCCATACTGTGCATGACCTCTGCTAGAGTATTTATTGATTGGTAAAGGTGATTTTTCATTTTGAGGTTTCATAAAATGTTTATGAAATTGTGTCCAGTTCAATTGAAACAGCCTTCTGTATTGATCCATTGAAGCATATCAGCTCTTGGACTTTGTATCAGTCTTGCTATTAAGTGCAAGTGAAAACAGCATGAAGCAACCCCATTTAGGGGAAATTGTTGTGGAATTTCATAAAAAAGATTACCCAAGTAGTAACCCTAAATTAAACCAATCTCAAGCCAATCTGTGAAATAATTTTAAAGAAGCTGATTTCAACTGATTTGAGTTGGTAAGGGTGTCAACATTTACCAAAAAAAAGTGAGCTAGGGTGGGGGATGGGGAAAGTGCGTTTCGGAGGGGTCAAAGGTCA
>JXSR01S014359.1:36499-47798 GCA_000969725.1 Ophiothrix spiculata | reverse complement strand
TTGGTAAATGTTGACACCCTTACCCATCAGAATCAAGTGAAATTAGCTTCTTTAAAATTTTTTCACAGAATAAACCTAATATAGGGATACTAATAGACTTTTGTTAACTTTCGGAAGTTGCAGCGGCACTACGTTGACCTTTGACAAACCACACGGGTGACTTTACCATTTTCATTCAATCGTAACAACCAGTTCGATATCATCATTCCAAAATGGATAAAACTATTCACACAACTTTTTTTGTATAAACAACTGGCTGTTGACAACCATTACATGCATTTTCATTTCCATGTCACATTTATATGACTTTTCCAGAATTAACAGTTGGTGATCTTATAGACTAACACAACTGTTGTTCTCACTTCTGTTTTATATAATGTTAACACCACTGGCATCATCACAACCCTTATCTAGTCGCACTTGCAACCCTTGCCTATATAGTTCACTGACTCTACATAGAACAGTAATCTATAAAGCCACTGACAGCCGAACTTGTCAGTAAACCAAATCAGACGAGCCCTATTGTAGTGCTACCCTTAGCATGACCGTAGTCATGTAAAATACTCTGCATCTGAACAAGCCTAACTCTATGATTGCATGATCAGTTCCTTGACTGGTGTTATCCCTATCCAGGTGGGAATTACACATGTACTATCATGCTATATGATTAGTTCCTCCACAATGGACATATGTGATGACTCACCCCGAAACAGGAATTGCAACAGAAAACTTTTCAAGAAACAGGTGAAAATAGGCAGCAAAAAATAAAGAAAATAATAAGAATTTCCAGCAGATTCTCTGTTGTAAAATTTGATCGCCTTGATCAATTTCAACAAGTAAGGTGTCATTTTAAAGTTTAGAAAATGCTGCAACAGATGAAATGAAAAAAATCAAAATTGATATCATCTATTACATCTTTTAAGATCAGGAGGACTAAAAGTTTTCATTCAAAGAGGAACAAGAGGGGAAGGATATAAATCAGCAAAATCAACCTAAAGTCCACTCAAATCAAAAAATCAATTTAAATAAAAAAAATGATTTTTTTTTTACAAAATTATGATTTTTGCCAACCTTAATGGATAATACATTTTTTTTAAAGATCAGAAGGACTTAGTGTTCTCATTTAAAGAGTAACAATAGGGGAAGGAGTAGGCCTAGTATATTAATCAGTAAAATCAACCGAAATTCCAATCAAATAAAAAAAAATCAATTTAAATAAAACAAATGTTTTTTTTTTAGTTTTTTACAAAATCATGATTTTTGCCAATCTAAGATCAATTATTTATATGATAATACATTTTTCAAGATCAGGACTTAACATTCTCATTTAAAGAGTAATGTGAGGTAGGGGAAGGGTGTAGCTCCTACAAATCTCTGAAATGAAAATCAAAACAATCGATTTAAATCAAAAAAATCCGATTTAAAACAAAAAAAAAAATTTAATCATGATTTTTGCCAACCTTGATACAAAACTACAATTGTAAAGAATTCCAAGTTCTCCAGTATACCACAAATTCAGAAAAACTATTTATAGGTTCTGTTAATGCAAGAAAAATTAAAAATAGCCGGTAGGATCTTGTCCAGTTTTCTTCCAATTTCCTGCCCAATACCGGGTTGGTACAATTTGTGGCCCCACTTTTGTGACCCCACTTTATTCTTGCTGAAATTTAAAATGGATGTACTTTAGGACATCCTGAACAACATGAACACATTCTAGAAGTTATCCAAGGTCATTAAGGGGGGTCCAAACGTCAAATTCTAAAAATGCTCCAATTGACCTAACATTTGATATGGATGTACTTTAGGACATCCTGAGTAACATAAACACATTTCAGAGGTCATTAAGGGTCATTTCCGGGTTAAATTTGAAAATATTTCAACCCCGCTCCGGTCAATAATCAAAATCAATATTTGCCAATTTGACCTTTCACCCTTTTTGACCACCTTAATGACCTTGAATGATTTTTCAAATGTGTTTATGTTGCTCAGGATGTCCTAAAGTACATCCATATCAAATTTCAGGTCAATTGGAGCATTTTTAGATCAAATTTCAGGTCAATCAGAGCATTTTTGGAATTTGACGTTTGACACCCTTAAGACCCCCTTAATGACCTTGGATGATTTTTAAAATGTGCCAATGTTGCTCAGAATGCCCAAGAGTACATCTATATCAAATTTCAGCAAGAATAAAGTGGGGTCACAAAAGTGGGGTCACAGAAGTGGGGTCACAAATTGTACCATCCCCCCAATACCAGTGAAAGTGTAGAAATCCAGGTTGTAAAATATTCTCTACCATCAGTCAGATGGACCATGGTGAGATTGTGAACTGGTTGATTATTCAAACAGGTCAGATTAATTTTTCAGACACAAATTTACATAGGATTTGTATTTTAGATTAATCTTCAATTTAATCACAAATTACAAGATTTGTGCAGCCTTTGTGTAAGACACCAGATTTGCTTCACCAAGTATTTGATAATAAATATGACAAAGAGTTTGCTTCCTTTGCAATTGGTTACAGCAAATAGGACCCCCAGACCACTTGGCAAACAGGACCACACAAATATTCCCAAGGGGAAAAGGGGTTATGGGGATGTGCTGCATATTCGGGTAGCAAAATCACGCTCTCTTGTATTTCAATCGGTCAAAGGTTTTTCTTCACAAAATGTGGTATTTTGATGGGTTCATTTTTCAAAACTTAAGATAATATTGCCAAAATAGTGCAAATTTGGGCAGAAAAATGGGGTTTTTGATTAAAATTTGGAAGATTTGGTATATAGATGGGTTCCCTTTTTCTTGACAACTGGTATTTGGATGGGTGGCTTTTCAATTTTCCCAGAGGCACGTCCCTATCCAAACCAAATTTGAGTATCCCCCTGGAATATTCCACATATATTAAGTCCAATTTGTTAAATTTTGTGGGTAATATAATTTTCTGAATTAGTAGCAAAATTAAGTGCATGTATACGCTAAGTTTTTCTACATAATTATAATGCTTTGTAGTGGGAGTTTATGTTTACTGTTTTCTAAATTTTGTAATTCCATTTGTGAACAATGCTCAAATGCTCAAATTTGGTCTCAGCTGGATTCAAACTACCATACCAATCGCATCTCATAAGAGTAGGGGAAAAGGCGCAACACATTTTTTTGAAAGTGTTTGAGAAAGATATTTTTCTTGCTTCTTTAGCCAATTTCTAGCCTCAGCTAGTGATTTTGGCACTGGTACCACTTCAACTTTATCATAATTGCTAATAGTTGCACGTACATTACAAGCTCAAAATTTAAAGAGAGATAACTGCCTCTCCAAATAGTCCAATTAGGTATTCAAACACGCCACAGAGTTGTTTATCGCGAATCAACAACGATGTATCCATGCGTCTGCGTATTTTTATCATGCGAGGGTAGCTTTTACAACTCTGTGGCATGTTTGAATACCTTTTAACATCGAAAAATCTTCTTGAAAACGTATGCATTAAATTCTAAATGTTCTCAATTTAACAGATAGGCCTACTCATCTTCATAACAATATTTCGGAGAATCTGAAGCAATCAATGAGCTAGTTTGTGAATGTTTGTTGTTTTGATGTTTTTAATTGTTCCTGAGCACCGGGCTTTGCACGTGCATAAAGTGCCCTGCGCGCGATGAACAGTGCGACGATTAATGTGTACAGCGTAAACACACTTCCGTAAATGCTGTGCCTTGAACCTGCCGAGGGGGGGGGGGGGGGGGGGGGGGGGGGGGGGGGGGGGGGGGGGGGGGGGGGGGTAACAAATGTATTCAAAGGTTGATATAAATACCAAAACACACAAAAACAAAGGTTGGATCTTTCACAGAGAGGCTTGAATGAAAAATAGGAAAAATCCAGGAAAAGGGTATGTTTATTTGGTACAATTTTATTATTCCTAGACCCTATTGGTTCTTTCCCATTACATGCACTTTCAGCACTCAAATTAACTGTGTTATAAATAGCATCGTTAAGAAGAAATTCATTACTCATAACTATTTTCAGAGTGAACATCTTGTATAGGACACTAAATGAAAACTCATTATGATAATTATTTTTAATTATAATAAAACTGTTAATTTGCTGAGACAAAAGACAATTATCTATGATATCCTTTAAGTTCATCAGCTTTGTTAACAAATAAAATCATAGGCCTATTATCTATGATTTTGCACTTGTATGTCATTATGATATTAAGCGAGTTATAAAATCTGCATATTCTATGAGCATGTGAATTGCTCAAGCTAGGATTGCACCCAAGTTATTGTAGGCTGCAATAAGCCCTTTGCCCCAGGGTAGGGATTTACCCTAATGATTAGAACAAATTGTATGTGCTCTGAGTGTGCTGAGGTCGCATGAAATTACAAGTCAAGGTAGGCATCGTGCACTGTAAATCACCTGCATTTATTTATTTATCATTATTTAACCTCATCTGAAATATAATTTCTTTTTTGGAAAAAATTGTTTATTTTGCTTTTACAATCAAGAAGAACATTTAATCAATGTAGCTTTGGTTTCAGTGCCTTATCCGTCACCTAAATATACCCACTGTCCAACAAGTCCAGCCACATTGTGTGAGGTGTGTAAGTCACTGGGGGGGGGGAGATCAGAGACGGGTGTTACTTTTTAAAATCAGCTGATTTCAAATGTACATTTCACTCTTTCTGTCAGTGAGTCAATGGTGCCACCAGCCAAATGTTGATTGAAAATTAGTGCATATAAATTAAATGCAAGAGAACTTCCACTCACAGGCCAAAAATATGTTGACAATTAGGATGAAAATGGAGCATTCTTCAAAACAGGCAAACCTTCTCAATCCAACAAAGCACCAATTTCTGAGAATCAAATTGACAGGCCTTGTATTTTGAGGCTTGTGAGTGTGATAGCACACCATCACACACCTAAAATGATCTTGAGGAGTGTGGTTTTCAGCACACCTAAATCTGATGAAATTATACACAATTAGATATGAATTGCACACCTGAATATCTTGAGAAATGTTATTTGTAGCACACCAGGTATTTTCAAAATACAAGGCTTTAATGGATCAGCAATTGGGCTAATGAAAAGGTCTCTTTCTATGTAATTGGTATTCTTAAAGGTACCACAGACTTTGACAATCATGGCAGCACATTTCAGGGGTAGAATTTACCATAGTCAATATTTAAACTCCCCCGATTGAGCTTGCGAGAGTCGTAGCACTCTCTCCTATTCAGTTTCTTCTACTCTACAGTTGTCAAGAATATAATTGGACAATAATTATTGTTCTCCTGTTTGTGTGAGTCTTTGTACAAGTGGACTCTTGGACTCGCACAAAAATTCTAGTCTTGACACCTCAACCGAGATCAAACTTGAGAGCCCCTCACCAGGGTTCCATACCTCTCTACAACATACCCCCCCCCCAAAAAAAAAGGGGGGAAATAAATTAATATCCTAGACAGATTTTATAATCAAACTCTATTTCTGAAGAAATTTGTGTTTTATTAATTATATAAAACATGTAAAGGATACAGTTGCTCTGTAGTGTTGTGAGAAGAACTGATGGACATATCTTTTGATGACACTGGTTTTGCCGACCCCTAAATCTCCTATGACTAACACCTTATATAAGTGCTCCCTCTTCTCGCCTGTCGCTGTCTGTAAAGAACAAAATGATAAAACATTTTAGCAAATATATGAGCAAATCATGTAAGGAAATAAAGCAATATAGAATGTATACCAGTTCGGCGGAACTCACAATTCTGATATACGTATCTGAATTTGGATACCTCGTATCAATATTCTGATAACCGTATCTGAATTTGGATTAAAAACAGCTGTAACGGGATATCAGCTGAAATGAATAATCTTCGCCGCGCACCATACCGGTATGTATAAAAGTCAATAACATTAACATCATTTGTCATCTAATTCTAACAAAGTTTTGGCAATTTCTGTGATCAGGACGTGTTTCGAAGCTGTTCCGACATGTACTTGCCAGCTTGCGCTATCGTTTTGTTACCTGCGCTAACGACCGGCTTATCAGAATTTGGATACCCTCCATATCCTAATTCTGATACGTGTATCCGAATTTTAATACGTGGGTATCCAAATTCAAATTCGTATCCGAATTATGAGTTCCGCCGAACTGATACAACTACATGTTAGTCAAAGTAAATAAAAGTGTTTCTCGTCCAGACTTTCTTGACGAAGGAGGTCATTATATATTATATAAAAACACAATTATTCAATAAACTATATATTTCATTTTCAGTGTAAAATTTCTATTACAAAAGTTGTGTTGACAATTTTTATAAATAGAGAGGTTCAACAATTTATTTTTATATTTCCTATTTGCTCTAACCCTATTTGAAGACAGTACATAAAAATTATAATGTGAAAATGATCATCAAGCATAATTTTGCTAGCATTTTGATCACAACAGTTTTAAAAACAATAAAAATAAAGTTAAAAATCAATTTTCTGAACTAATTAATTATTAAGTGTGACGTTTCACATCCTATTTCGGATACATCACCAGGCCAACTGGTGTCTTGACGGCAAAAAGGTTGTTGACTGTAAATGGGGTCAAGGAACTACCAGAAATATTGACAAATGTTCGTGATTGAAGAATTGTAGGTCTGGGTCCCAGTAAAGTAAAGTAAAGTAATAATTAGGCTTTCTCCACTGTTAAAAGGGGGTTAACAAGACAGCAGTTGGCCGGATGATGCCTACAGGATAAGATTTGAAACATTGCACTCAAGAAGGTAAAAAAAATAAATTGTTTGGTTGTCCTCTGCAGCGGGCATGCGGAAAACTTTTATTCTTCTTTTTTTGAGATTTGCCTATATGGTATACCGGTATGCTGGTATATGGTATATGGCAACCGCTAATCAATCTAAGCACTTCATTGGTCCGTATCCGTATATGTTTTTAGCGTCAAACACTTACACGGGTGACGCATTGGTGATTGTGCGAATTTCTTGTAACGCGTAGTTAAACTCGGTGCATCATGCAGAGGTCGCGCATGTAAACATCGCCATTTTGTCAACCTCTTCAACAAAACTCACAAACAATATCTGTGTAGTTAAATAGGGCGAGTGAGCTGGCAACTTGAAGTTGTTTAATTCTATTGGTAAAAATTTAGACTAATTATGATCAGCTGTTACCTGCGATGATGGGCAGTCTGAACCATATGTGAAGCGCCCCCACATCGAGGGTACCAGCGTATATATGGTATTGAACAAGATATAAGGAGATTTGTAAATTGGGATGTTTACCTAGTATACCACTTTGTTCATGTTTAAAGATAAGAAGTGTCAAAACTTTTTTTGCTATATTTAGAACAACAAATTTCAAAATTAAAATAAAAACCTTGAATTCAAAAGTTTGGCGTGGTATACTTTTGTACATTTATTTTCCCCGTCCCCCCGATTCAGAATTAGGGGCAGGGAGGGCGATGGTTGAGGACAACAAACAATATATTTTTTGGCCTTAATAGAAAGTCCAGAGAAATGATATACTTTGCTTTCTTACTTTATCTAGATGATTGACAATGTTTTATATTTAATACAGTCATTATACAAATTTTAAAAAATCAATTTTGTTTTAAAAAATTCAAAGAGTGAGGGTAGGAACAAGAAACACACCATTTCTGTTTTCATTGCCCTTGATAATATTACATAGGTTTTAGTTAAACAGGGCAGTTTGAAGTTTTGTGACTAGTCAAAGGGAGAGTGAAAGTTTGACAACAGATTTTTGACAACCTGGCTGACTGGCTGTCAATTTCTCAAAAACAAAAGTGAGTAGAGAATGGCTGTTCATGAACTGCATTGATGACCCTGGACAAAATCGAGTACAAAAATAGTACAACATTCCTAAGGTGCACATTTGGAACACAATTATAGTACAGTTTTAGTACAAATATAGTACAAATTTGTGTACTATAAATGTACTCAAATTGTACTTAAATGATGTTTCAAATGTGCACCTTAGGAATGTTGTACTATTTTTGTACTCGATTTTTACTAGGGGAATGTAAGAATTTAGCTTGTAAGAAACGGGACCCCATTTTTGAGCAAAGGCATTCAAACCTCTTACAAAGACAACCTCAAAAAGAACCCTAAAACCAGTACTGCCTAAAACACTCCCAAAAGTAATTTTCAAGTTTTAAAAATTAATGAAGGGATTGTTAGGTAAAACTAAAGAATAAAATCAGTGTGAGCAATTTTGACAAAGTTGGAGAGGCGCTTGCACCAAAATCATTAGCTGTGGCAGGAATTTGGAAGAAAACATGTCTTTTTCACACATTTTCAGAAACTTGTTGCGCCAATTTTCCTGGCTCTTGCACCATTTGGCCTTTACAGGAACACTAAAACTGGCGATGACAAGAAACACATATTTGTTTTCATTGCACTCAGCTGATAATGTAAGGGCAATCCAAAGTTTAATTTGTTATTATCTACCTGCCGAGACAGGTGAGGAGGGGTGGAGGAGGGGTGTTTGTAATCTTAATGATGCAATATTGGCACTAAGTAAGCTGCAGCTTGAAAATTGCATTATGTCCCCATACTGTAATTAATTATTTTCTATCGCATATACTTTCAACTCCATACTGTAATTTTTAATTATTTTTCTATCGCATGTATACTTTCAACAAGTATTTGTCATCTTAAAATACATGCATACATGTATCTATGTCCTTATAATATAGTGGACGACGCTTGCTGAGAAGCAATAGGTCCAAGGTTCAAGCCCTTCTATGTCCAGAGGTTATATCCCTAGGCAGACTATTATATTTAAACTTGGTTGTTTTGTCGACCCTAGTACATTGAGAAGCTGCTTGGGAATATCACAACATAGTACTATTAAGTTAGCACTTTGGTCCATGGTAATGGACCTTAATTTCTAAATAACTGAAAAGGGGTCTTGGTATCCTGTGGAAAAGGCTCAGTTTATAATACAAAAGAACAATCATTTTCATTATTATGTAAGTAATATGAGTTGTTAAACTTTAAAGAGCTCAAATTCTTAAGTTTTCAGCATAGATAAACTGAAACTTAGCTCTGAGTTTCATGCTTATTTAGTTAGACAATAATAACTACACACCATCTTTTTTTGAGGTCATTGTGTGAATTCTGAGGTGATTGTTGTCCAAAACAATCATCGGCTAATTCACATAATGACCGAAAAATAGATAGTGCAAAGTTATTATTGTCATTAATAACCACACTTTCGACATTTTTAATGCCTGTTAAGTATAACTTTTTGAAGAAATACTTTATTAAACTTATTTTTTTCTTAAAGGTGTTCTGATCAATCAAGGCATGACAATCATCTCGTAATATGATAAACACGCGTGTGTGGGGTGCGTGTGTGTGTGGGGTGCATATGCGCGCTTTATTGAGGTTTTATGAGAAAGCACATTCAGCGCTAATGGCATCACATACGTGGGTCATTATATTTAAAGAAGTCACTGTTACATGATAATGACCGCGCAGTTGTTTGCGTAAAAGTTGAACTAATCTTATTAGATTGGACCACGCTCTTACGTAGGTTATTAATATTATTTAATGTAAAAATAAAGTCTTGAGAACTCCACAGCTTTAAGAAGCTCCTTATAATATGACGCACTAATTGTAATATCCATGCAGATTTTATCAAGATCCGTGCAATCAAATCATGCCATAATATGTTACCTTCACATCAACTGGGACATACCAAAATGTAGCATTGGCGT
The DNA here is from genome assembly GCA_000969725.1 of Ophiothrix spiculata. Classification (NCBI taxonomy): domain Eukaryota; kingdom Metazoa; phylum Echinodermata; class Ophiuroidea; order Amphilepidida; family Ophiotrichidae; genus Ophiothrix; species Ophiothrix spiculata. The sequence goes on along the minus strand of JXSR01S014359.1, from coordinate 38,076 downwards.
CCACTCGTTCAGAAAAGTTCTCCATTGCGGACTTGCAGTCAGTCTGCAAAACTAATTTCTTCAAAGTAACGATTAAGTTGGTACGTCAATTATACAAAACGACGACAGGAAGCATAAAATTCTAAAAACCCAGACATGAAAAATCCAGATGCAGCTCTCAATGATATCTTTGCCGAGGCTCCAATGATGTACAATTATATTCCAATGTAAAGACAATGTTGACTTTCAGGTCCAATCTGAACATTATATCCAACTGATTTCATAACGTAAGTACGGTACTGAATTGGTGAATTCATATAAGATCTAATGACGTCGTTAGTCTAAACCCCACGATCCCCAGCGATGAGTGTGAACAGATCATGGTGCTTCCTGATCTTGTTATGAAGTTGTCAATATTTCAATGGATTTTAAATTCATGTCTACTGTCAACAGGAAAAAGACAGTTACAAAATCACACTTAGGCCTACATACTTATATAAATTTTTAAATTGCTATTAATTTTCACACAGTAATAAATTTAACACGGTGTGTCTGCTAAAAATGTGGAATTCAATGTTATGAATTTAATGGCTATTTCAAGATTTGCTCAAAAAGGTATGCATAAAATTATATAAAATTGTGATTTTGTTTTTCAAGAAAAATAATATGCCTATTCAAAAAAAAATTCCAATAAAAATTCAATAATTTATAAGACAAGTAATAATTACTCATCATATGACATAAACCTTACTGGGGTAGTTTCCCAATTGTTTTGTCTCAAAATTCAAGCTTTACATTATTTAGTGACGTACCTTGATAAATGTAACTGAACAATAAAGTTGAACGAAATCCAATTCTGGGAAGGGTCTGATGCGTGACTCAATGTGATTTGGTGTGGTGAGTAATCTTACCTGGATACTATAAAGGGACACAAATCACAACAGACCCTAGAATGCTCACACAAACAAACAAACAGAATTCTCAAGGGGTCATAAGATCAGGGTTTCAGTGACCTTTTGTTATTGTTGTTGTTGTTGCATTTGTGTCCAGGGTAGTGACTTTGGGGCTAAAACTGGTAGCGAGGTGCAATTTGAAAATGATAGGTGTGTCCAGTGCAAAGCGCCAGACTGGGGCTGATTTTGTGCAAATAATGGACTTTTTAAATTGATTTTTGAGGTTCTTGTGAACCGAGGTTTCAGCCAAAATGCAGTCTATTTTCTAATTATTTGATCAATTTCTCTATAGTTGGAGCGAAAATGTTAAATATTTTTCCATAAGATGGGGTCTGATGAACTGAATAAAGCTGAATATAAGGGTCTAATGAGCAGCCTGTAGGCCCAAAATGCACAAAATCCAAATTTCTTTTGATATATCTGCAATCTATGATGTGAAAGGAATGTTTTACAAACAAATCTTTGGATCTGTTGTGATGTACAACATCAATAAATACGTTTAAAGAATAGCCTCATACCCAAGATCAACACTCAAAAGTAAAATTCTTTTTTTTTTTGAATTTTCTGAATAATTTATGTATATAATCAGGGCTGGATTAGTAGCCACCTGACAAACAAATCTTTGGATCTTTTGTGATGTATAGC
>JXSR01S014359.1:0-24890 GCA_000969725.1 Ophiothrix spiculata | reverse complement strand
TCACGAAAATCCGTCGAAGCATATACGAGAAGAAGCATATTTACGATAGTTGGACGATAGACCGATAGATAGATAGATAGACCGATAGACCGATAGACATGATCATGGTTAGATAAACCCAGGCACTGCGTGCATGGGTTAAAAATAAAATTCTTTCCTAGCTTTCCTAAGTAGTCTATTCCTTTGTCAAACATTGATATTCAATTTTGAAATCAATATTCAAGGATACATGTACATGGTACAGCACAAAAACACATGCTACATGTACCTCTACACTTTGTACACATTCTTCAGTAATCACAGGGTGTCAAACAGTCAGATGACTTGTGATGCCCATCTACAATGTATGATGCCTGATCTTATAGGCCTACCTTTAATGCCTACATTTGATAAAGAGCTATCAGCAAGTGACATGGAACCGGTTTTGTCATCTAGCATCAGGGACATGCAGTCTTCAGTTGGTTGTTCCAAACAATGTCAAAGTGTAAACCAGGGGTTCTCAACTAATCCTAAGTTACAATGTGCCACAAAAATGAGAAGATTGTACGGGTAAGCACCAAATTTCTCTTTGCCAAAGCGCCAAATTTGGTATGCATGCGTGCCGCTAATTGAGAATCCCCAGTGTGTAAATTCTTGTTCTTGTAAGTTGTACTTCACAAAGTGCAGAATTGTGCATGGTCCAAGTAAAAATCTTTAAATGATTTAAAATTTAAATAATTAAATTTACTTGCACAGGACAAATTTACATGCACACTGTGCACCTGCACTGCTTTCCTGCATATCATGCTGTGTTGTAGAGCTCTATCTGTTTTGCAGACGGGCCTACATGTACGGTAGGGTTGATTAGTTTCATTTTCCACAGGTTTCTATTGTTTCTGAGGCTTCCAAAATCATAAAATGAAAGTTAAAGTTGCATTTTCACTCCCTTTGACATTCTGACAACAAGTGATCTGTTAACTTTTAGTTTGTTTACTCAACACTGGCCCGTAGCAAGGATTTTTTCAGGGGGAGGGGGTGGATTTTCATAAAGTGGACCTTTTGGAGGAAAAATTTTTTAGTGGTTTTCACAAAGTGACCTGTAAGCAAAAAAGGGGTTTTCAGTAGTTTTCCAAGCATTTTGTGTAATTGTATGAAACGACCTACATTTACGTGTTTTGGTGCGGTAAGTGTTTTTTGTGGACATTTAAGGAATTTTTGTAGACCGACCTCTTTAGGGGCTTTGACTGAAAAGGCAGGGGGGGGGGGCCTTGGCTACAGGCCTGCTCAAACAATCGCGTTTTAAACAACCTCCTGACTCGGGTCACAACATGATAATCGTCCACATGGAGCTCCATTGGAATTTGAAACCCAGTACAAAGTACTGACATTCAATGATCCGTTCGCGCGTCAGGAACCAGGGTACCGACAAATGAGGTTTTAACGTCACTTCATCAATGCATAAATGAAAAAAGTAAACAAACAAAGAAACATGAACGTTCACACTTAGTCAAGAGGATACCTCTTACTTCTATATTGATAAAATACTAAAACATTTTACGAAGGTAATTAAAGTCCCTATAGGCCTAAATTTCTAGTTCTTAATTCATCATTTTACATGCAGAAAAAAAGCAGTCTGCTAGTTTTACCAATTGGTTTCTATCATTTTATGATTTAATGGTATTTTAGTAAGCTTATTTATAAAAATTTACATGCACATGCATGCAAGTAGGGATTTTTGCATGTACAGGCTTATAACCGACCATTGAGATTGGTAGCAGGTTGCAGGAAGAGCTAGAGATTGGAAGGCAGCAAAAGATGTGGATTCAACTGCTTCCAGATTCCAAAATATCCAGATTCCATCCTCAATGGAAATAAAAAATTACCTTTCACCAAGGAAACCAAAATCAAGTACTTTGTACCAAGTAAGCTAAAGGAAGTTAAATCTTGAACAGGGACAGGGCTCCAAGACATTTTAAAAATATCCATCTGTCGGTCCGGTCTAGAAAAAATTCTTTCGGGTCGGGGCAAGCTAAATTTTTATCGGGTCGGGCGGGTCGGGGAAAAAAATGTCATGGAACGACGGGATCGGGGTGAGAAAAAACCTGCCCCACAGGACGTTAATTGGTACAAGGCAAGGGAGCTACTACTGCGCCAACCCGCTCCACCTAAATGAATAAATATGAGCATGTAAAATGTACAGCATGTATCTTCATCATCTTATCAATAAAACAAAATGTGGAGTGTTGCAGTTCGTATCTGGGATATTGGGTATGTGCACTTATGCGCCAGGTTTTTATTGGCCAAATACCACTGCCAGATATTTCGGGTAAGTATAGGTCTAAACTGACGGGGGAAGTCCTCTTTTATTATAATACCAGCACTTAATAAATTCCGAAATTTTCATGCGACCCAGCCGGGACATCGAACATCGTTGTATGCGGTACTGAAGTCTCAGATCAGGGCAGTGCCAGTGGAATTTAAGAAATTGATGAATACAATGAATATCTGGAAGAAGAAGCAGCAGCAAGATCTGTGACACTCAATCATTATCCTGAAGAGTATCCAGGTCATGAGGTACGTTCCAGTGCGTCATATTATTGCAGGATTGTATGCACGGATGGGTAAGCTTACCGGAACTAACAGCACTGCCACTGACACTGCAGTGACACGCTACAAACTTTACAAAATCTGAACTTGTTTTGAAAAATACCCACATTTTCTACGCTCAGACTTTTAAAGAAACAATAAATTACGATAAAGTACTTACCATAATTCAAAAACTGAAGGTATTCCTTAAATATATGTCTCTATGTGAAAGATATGATGTTCAGAATATTGGTCCAAGAAATGAAACTTTTGCTGAGTAACTGGTACTGTGCACTGTGAAATGGTCAGCTGCTCTCGACTGAATCATGTGATTAACAATGTAAACAAAGCTCTGGGCTGACATCCTATGAGCAACAGATGGCGCAAGTTTTTGATGGCAGCGGTGGGAATTCCCGGGTGAGAAATTTTTCGAGTCACTTTCGAAACTAAATTTCGAAAGCAAAGTAGTACCCCGAGTCAAGTTTTTGAAGATCTGGTTATTCAGTTTGACATCCCTATTAATGACAGAAGGAAATATAACTCATTGATGTCATTTATTTGGATTGGTTTGAGAACCTATAAAATTAACAAGGTTCATGAAAATGTCTTTGATAGAATTTCTCCTTCACTTGTCGTGGAGAAGAGAAGAAGGTAGGCCACAGGACACTGGGGAGTACTTGAAATATTATACAAGATCGCGACAAATTTAAAAATCGCGCAAAAATTCCATAAATCGTCGACAAATTCCTTATATCACGGAAAAGGTCGTTTAGTCGCCGACAAATTCTTAAAAACGGCGTCAAATTCCTTCAACAGCGACAAATTTCTAAGATAGTCTACCAATGGCCCAAATCGATCGCAAATTTCTAAAATTGCGCAAAAACGCCTAAAATCGACCACAAATTTCTCAAACCCCCGATAAAGGTCGATTAATTGCCGACATATTCTTGAAATCGGCGTCGAATTCCTCTAATAGCGACAATTATCTAAAATTGTCGACAAATGGCCCAAATTGTCCGCAAATTTCTAAAATCGTCTAAAATCGCCAAAAAATTTCTTAAGATAGATAACTTGTTTGTCGACTTTAGGCGATCTAGCGGTTTTCTGCGGAATTTACGCCTTCCTAACGAAATTGACGACTTGTTCCTCAGCGTCATGGGGTCTGAAGGTCCCAAAACATTTTCTTAGGAACCGTCCACTGCCTGTGTTGAAATGGAAAAAAATCATGAACTTAATGTTTTGGATGAGGTGGACTGAAAATTCCATCATGGTATTCACCATTTTGTTCACAGGCATGTATATTCACAATTCACTTATTTTAATAGTTCCATCGAAACCAAATTACGTTCTTTTAATTTTGACTTTTTTCATAGGGCCATTTCCATTTGCACCAACAAATTTCATTCCAAAATAGGCCGGACTGATTCACCAAATTGTCACAAATTCTTCTGTAAAAAATCCCTGAAACATTGTTTTGCCAATGTAAGACGATAACCCCTTTATGGGGTGAATTCATATTTCTCAGGGGAATCATTTGACTTCGCTAATTTTGATGTTTGGCGTTGTGCTGTGTTATTGACATCTCAGAGCATGATAAATGTGTTTCCTTTCTTTTTCTCAAGTTCTAGATCCATAAATGTAAATGTCAAGAGTCAAATCCCTAATTTTGTTGCCTTTTTAAAACTTTTAAGATAAAAAGTAATATTGAGTACAATATTGCTGAAAGCAAACTGAGTAAGCACTTCAAAAATGGTCCTTGATCTTGACGCCTTAGAAATCTCAGCATCAATTTCAAGGTCACTTCAATTCTCTAAACCCTCTCACCAAGGCTTTGTGCTCAAGGGGCCCCAGCCTGAGCTGAGCAAAAGCATGGGCCCACTGGAGCAAAATAATGGCATGTATAAAATATCAGCTACAGCAACCAAGGATTTTAGTTTGCACATCATGGATGCCTCATGACAATCTATTGGATACTCCTGGCCCTGAACATGCTGAAAGATCTCTAGGGGCCAAACATGCGCAGATCTTCTGGACTTATCTAGTTTTGGTCTTGATCTCAACATCAATTCAGATGTGGAAGGTCAGCTCATCATCGTCAGATCAGGATAAAGAGAATAGCTAGGTTGCGCAAACTGTCGTTTGGTCAAACCGAACGTAATTTTTTTTTTGTTATTCATGAGTTACCCATGCGAATATTCATGAATAACAAAAGATTACGAGGCTGTTTTCCGTTCGGTTTGACCTAACGACAGTTTGCGCAACCTAGCTATTAAATTAATTGGACAAATCATGTGTCAATTGGACGAAATAGACATGATGGAGGACTGGAAACGAAGAATAAAAATACAGGGCAACCACTGAAATGAAAGACACTGTGAAGTACACTGTTAGAACGCGGATTAAAATTTTAATCCCCATTAGCAGAAATTTAATCTTGTTGGTTAAACTTTTTAACCCACAAATGAGTGGTTCACTAGGTAATCCGCGTTGATTAAAATTTTAATCCGCGTTCTAACGGTGTAAGAATAAATACGAGTCAGATATGGATGGATTTTCAGCGGTAAACACAAACACATGCTAATGTAGTATAATATCAACTTGGTTCAGAGATATATGCTGGTTATCTCTTTTCTATGACCAATGCAACCTGAACAGTTTTCTTTGAACCGAAGTTGTTGAACATGTCACTTCGAGGAAAGGTAAATTATAAAAATCATCAGACAAAAAAAAAATATTGGCTGAGCTGGGCACATGGCAAGATTTATAAGATAATAGATGGACATACCATACAGATTAACAGAATGACAACCAAGGGTTGGAAAGAGAAAGAGAGGAAGAAAATACAGGAGTGGAAATTATGAGATCGGAAAACCTTCATTCGACTTACTATATGAACAGATCCCGGGAACAGATGAGGATTGGACGAGAGCATTCGCATTTGGTGAGAGAAAACACAATACTTATGGGGACTCATTGGTCTAAAATGAAGGGTCATTAGATGAGAGCATGATTTTTGGCATGATTCGTTGAGAAAAATTTGGCATTTGGCATTTTCATTTACATTCAATTGTAAATATTAGGTGTCTTTGGTCACAAGTTTGGTGACAGCGATGCTGAAAAGGGATCTTTTGAGTCTTACATATATGCGTTGCCTCCAGAATGGGACTGGCCCTCCCCCACCCCACAACTTCCACTTCCAATAATTGTGAGGCCTTTTCTTTTAAAAGATATTTCTTGTTTTCAATTTAAAGAAGTAACCTGAGCGTGAAGTGAAATGACCTCGTAGCTACTGTTTGCAGGCTGTAACTAAAGTGTTTATTTTATACCACTTTTCATTTTGTGTATAGTATCAGAAGAAATTTATATACTATCACTGATATAACAGTGTCTGTAGCAATGCCCGGTCTGTATGCGGTTAACAACGCGTAAGATCATTTAAAAAATGTTTTCCGCCTATACCTATTTGGTGTTCATTACACTGATCATGATACCATTTTTACAATCGCAATGTAATGCAGAATTCCCCTTCCGCAACACATCGTTACCATGGAATGATCGTGTGGACGACCTAGTTGGCAGGCTAACCCTTCAGGAACTTGAGCTACAACTAGCGCGAGGAGGCGGACCCCAGGGTCCAACACCTGCCATAGAAAGACTAGGCATCTTGCCGTACCAATGGTCAACAGAGTGTCTCCATGGAGATGCGCTAGCAGGCAATGCAACATCATTCCCTCAAGCAATTGGATTGAGTGCTATGTTCAGGTAAGTAACTTTAAAAAAAAGTGCATGCATTGGCATTTTAGGACATACTTTAGAACTTCGGTTTTACAATATGTGACCCGTCATATCGAAAGGTACCTTAAGGTCGGCAAAATCAAAATTGATTTTTTGGTCTCATCTGAAAGCTGAGATTTTAAGCTTTAAAACGACACCTTGATTTTGGTTATTGGATGTTCGGTTGCGAAGTTACACCCAAATTGGTAGCAGGCTAACCCTTCAGGAACTTGAGCTACAACTAGCGCGAGGAGGCGGACCCCAGGGTCCAACACCTGCCATAGAAAGACTAGGCATCTTGCCGTACCAATGGTCAACAGAGTGTCTCCATGGAGATGCGCTAGCAGGCAATGCAACATCATTCCCTCAAGCAATTGGATTGAGTGCTATGTTCAGGTAAGTAAAGTTTTTTTTTGGGACATATACTTTCTTTGGTTTTACCATATGTTTTCTAGCTTTTTCTATTTATCTGTATTTGGAGAGCTCTTTTCTAAAAGAAAAGAATTTAAAAAGTCCATTAACTTAACTGAGTTTACCAATAGCTTTCTGGTAGTACTTTTATGGATAAATAAAAATATTTTTTCTAAAAGAAACTTTTAGATTTCCTACAAGAGGGTCACCTACTTTTATCTTTTTTCATAGTTTTATTCCAAAAAGCACTTTTCGTGATCACACCATTTTAGGGGAAAACGCGTTAAATCTGACAACCGGGCTGACAACATGAAACAAACTTTTTATTGCTTTTTGTCAGAAATGCAAAAAAATATCTTGATTTATCCAACTTACAAGTCAACTTTAGTATTTTGTGCCAACACAATGCATATTGCTCATTATAACTTTTAAGACCTAAAAAGGACTTTTGGAACAAAATAGGCCTAGCTATGTAAAACTTCACATTGAAACACACTTTTCATTCATTGCTTTTGACGATGGGTATACAGATTGTCAGTAAAAAGTTGACCCCATGTTTGCTAGAAAGCACAAGTGACACCTACGTTAATGATCAAGGTGTGATATAGTCCCAGAGCTGTGACTTGCGGACCGTCATTAACTTTTATCATTGGGTATTGTAATTTACAATTGCAGAAAAAGACCGTAATAAAAAATAATTGTTAAGTCATGGTAACCAGGGCTAGGTGTGATAATATGTATTTGTTAGTTAAATTTGGAGAGAGAACGTGATATGATGTTACATAAATAATACCCCTATTAAATATAATACGAGGGTCATTCAAAAAGTTTTACCTGTTGTATCATAAATTTTGTTATTACTTGAAAATTGGCACAAATATAGCTAACAAGGTCACCTACCTACACATGGTGAAACTTAATCATATCGATTAAATTTTTGTAGGTGACCTGAAAACCACAGTAAGTTTTGGGACACAGGAAAGTGTGATTTATCTAATGACATTGCACCTTAAATTATATGTGCAGCTAATGTATGAACAACCATCTGTATACCTAAAAGTTATGCAAGTTACAGAACAAATCTGAAATGAATGTTTATCTATAGCAGTCCAACAAGTCATGATAAAGTAAACTTGTTACTGATAGAAATTTTCCAGAATCCCAATATTTAAATGGATGTCTTGTACCCTCCCAGGTTCAAAATATTAATATAGCATGCTTCTCTATAGCGTGACTTTTCCAATTGCGTTTTTATGTGAACAGCAACAGCTAGAGGTACTACATTACATTTTCAGTCAAAAAATTGAATTCAGCTCCTCTCGTGATCTACTACGAAAATGTATAAAACTAAAGCTTTATATTAATAATGCCACCTTTTTAAATCTAAATTTCTTCGTAAACTGTGTCTTTGGTTATTTTAATAATATTGCTGCAGGGGGTATTTGTTCCTATTGTTATTGCGCTTTTGAATGACCATTATGTTCAGTTCGGGTCATATTTTTAATCATCCCGTATAATTGTATGTTCATTCTTATGTTTTATAGAATTTTCACTGTATAGCAACACTACCTGGCTATATTCAATATATTATGGCCTTTTCAATTCACTGTATGTACTAGAGTAACTTTTTAACACATACTTTGACCGTTAGAGGTGTACCAAAAATGATCACTTTGGTTTTCAGATCACCTGCAAAAATCTAGGAAAGGTTTATTTCACGATTATTTCACCATGTGCAGGTGATATAGCTATATTTTTTGCTAAATTTCAAGTAGCTACATATAGTAGAACCAAAGTTATGATACAACAGGTAGAACTTTTTGAATGACCCTCGTATACACACGATCTTTTATTTTTTTAATTTCATATAGTCGAGATCTCGTTTTCCAAATGGCTGAAGCAACCGGGGTTGAGGTTCGAGCAAAGCACACCTATTACATGGCTAATAAGACATATACTACGCACACCGGGCTTAGTTGTTTTAGTCCTGTCATCAACATTATGCGGCATCCTCTTTGGGGCAGAAATCAGGTAAATCATTCTTTTACGAGCGATTAAGCGAGTATTAGTGCTGTTTTGGAAACTATCAAGTGACTTTTCAAAATGCGATTTTCAGTGATGGGCGAACCCGCTCTCAGACCATAAAAACTATAGCGTTTAACAAAGTATATAAATAACAATAACAACAGCAACAACAACAAAAACAACACCACCACCAACAACAACAACAACAAGTTCGCTATAAATCATTCACCACTTTGATGGATGCTACACAAACGCCTTTTATATAATTGCAGAGTACTGTACAACAGATCATGGATTTTGAGGGCAGATCCGGATCTGACGCCCATAAAAGCGTATGTTGTATCTTCCACCAAAGCAGTCCACATTGATCCGCATTTCAGATCTGGATCTTGCATCTGCACTCGGTGTAGATAGCCCAAAAGACTGCTGTTGGGCCATCAATTTACAATTACCATTATGTTAAATTACGCTTGCGCGCTATACAGTGCAGTTAGGTCTACTACTAATAAAATAATTTTATCTATTGGTAGAATTGTGGCGTTCTTAAAAAATGAAAGGAACATATTGGCAAAAAGAATCCTGCGTCTGACTAATAGATTTAACGCAGTTCAGGTAGTTCCCTTTTACTTTCCGAAAACAGATACCCCAATAACAATTTCTTAAAAACATGTGTTGGCCCTCACGAGTATCATAGCTTTATATAGCAGTGTGGTTTTTAATCAGTTTTATACAATCTTATGTAGGAAACATACGGTGAGGACCCATATCTGAGTGGGGAACTGTCCAAAAGTTACGTGCGTGGCTTACAAGGTGATCATCCACGCTATATCAGAGCCAATGCTGGTTGTAAGCACTTCGATGCGTATGGAGGACCAGAAAATTACCCCGCCAGTAGATTCAATTTTGATGCCGAGGTAAGAGCACGTTGCACCTTTATCTTTATATTGAACTTTATTTATTTTCAAGTTCAGCTATCTTCATTCTATCGTCTGGGCTCTCAACTGGATCTACAATGCACCACAAAAATGATAAAATTGTTCTCATTTTTTCAAGTGGGTCAAAGCGGTAATCAGTACTAGTCAAAGCAGCAGATTTGCAACGTACGACGCAATCATGTTGCATGTTGAAAAGTACTATAAATACCGACTGTTCTATACGTATCTTCCTCATTACTTTTACTCTCAACTTGATTTAGTTTATCTCAGTAGTAAGGTAGGGGATTTACGGGGTTTGAACACAAGACGGCGCATTTCAATCTATTTTGCATAATTATGAATATTAATGAGGTGGGCGTGACATAATTTGCATAATGATAAATATTAACGAGGTGGGCGTGACTCATCTCCATCTCTGTATCTTTGTAATATCTCAGCTACATCTGCATTTGGATTTCCCCTATCACGGGCCCTATCTCTTTCAGTCAGTATGTCTTTAGCTCTAAAGCTTCACACTCATCTTCATATTTCAATAGACTCACCCTCTCACAAGGTGTTACATTGTATGCATCCAGAAGAAGGAGCATTTGCACAGAGGACCAACGGAGCAATTAGAGTAAAGTTTCTTGCCCAAGGAAACAAGGAGACATGTTCCTCCGTATTACGAGTACCATGTTGTAACCGCTCGACCACGCTCCCCTGCATCTCTTTCAATTATTGCAGTGGTCATTTGACGTCACTATTTTAAATCTCGGAAGAGTTCAGCATTTTTTTGACTGAAAATAAATTGTTGGATTCTTATTCTGGATTCATTTTTGCAGGTATCAGATCGTGATTGGTGGATGACATTTCTACCGCAATTCCGTGAATGTGTCAAAGCAGGGACATACAATATAATGTGCAGCTATAACAGGTACGAATGTATACATGTGGAATGACCTTCCCAGAAAACAAATTTCGTTTGCCCAACGTTGGGCCAATATAATATTACGTTGGCTCAACCAACATTGTCTTCTGGAAACCGTTCGATCGTTTGCATATGGCCTTGTACTCATGGTCTGCTTTTCGGCCTCGCCTCGCCCGTGGCGAAAGTAACGTTTCCTCGAGTTTTAATGGCCTTTTCAGCAATTTAGACACGAAAATCACCAATTTAACAATTCTTTTACTTTGATACACTATTAATGACTGACAAGCCAAATTTGATACCCTATGAGAAACTTGAAGAGATCGTAGTCGACTTTGATACCACGTAGGTCTCGGGATTTTTAGAAAACTTATTTTCCACCCCGGCATTCAATTCATTTTTATATCCCATTGTGCCCTTTTGATTCCAAATTTTTTTCATGATTTTTGATATGTGACATAATTAAGGATGCTTTAAAAGACAATGCACTTTTTTCCCACATCTCTTTCAGTGTCAATGGCATCCCGGCTTGCGTTAACAAGAATCTGCTTACACACATTCTCCGTGAAGAGTTAGGATTCAATGGATATGTCGTCTCCGATCAGCTTGCACTGGAATATGTCTCTGAAAAGCATCACTACACAAAGTCCTACGAGGAAACAGGAATCCTTGGTGTTAAAGCCGGATGCAATTTAGATTTAACCAATTATAAAAATAACAGCTATACAACTCTTGTAAAATCTGTGCAGATGGGAAATCTAACAAAAGATGAGATTTTAAATCTGGCAAAACCGTTATTTTACACCAGAATGCGACATGGGGAATTTGACCCACCTACTATGAATCCGTATACCAAGTTAGACCTGTCCAATATACAAAGTGACGCCCATAGGCAATTGTCATTGAAATTGGCAATTAAAAGTTTCGTGTTGTTGAAAAACACAGGAAATTTCCTTCCGATGAAAGGAGGACTGGGAAAAATAGCGGTAAGTAATACCTTGATTGTAGAGAACTGTGTATTATACACATGAAATCAATAATTAACGTAAAATGCACCTACAATTTATGAACACTTAGTAGTGACTAACATTTATGGAAAGCGTATACGCATCCTTTATTACTCGCAGATTGAGCATGTGGTCATTGTAGCATCACAAATATTTGCATCAACCAGTGTATAACTCCTCTTTTATACGCTCACACTTTAAACCATACGCATATGTGTAAAACGGGTGTTCTTGTACTTCTTGTTAAACAAATGTTGCTGCTATTACAAGTATACTAAGTAAGTATGACACCGATGTTGCCACCTCTTGCTACTGATTCTCCCGACTGATTCTTTTGTCGCAGATGTAGAAAACGTGGCTGCCGCTCGAGCAGTGTGACGTCAAAAATTTCAATGCGCAATCTCGTGTCCTTGTCGTGCTTGGAAAGCCGATGTATCGATTATCTTGTCGTGGTACTCGCAAGCACGTCAGTTTGATTCAATTCAATTTCTCTTACGGCTAATTAGCATGACAACTTCATGAATACGGTATGCATCGGGACAGCTCAAAACTACAAATACGTGGTGGTATGCCGTTGCTATCATCAGTATCTGCGACAGATACTCTGAAACGACATTTACCATGCACTAATGCTTTAACAAGTCCGGAACTTTTGATGTCCCCCCTCCATTGACTTTATTGGAGTAATCCATGACCTTGATTACGTGATTGATTCACGAACTAGTTACATATTTGAAATGGTACCTGGACGTCTGTTATCTAAGACACTGTGATTCATCATGACACTATCACTATACAGACGACTTTTTTATGGATGGGATTTTGTTGTGCCAAACTTGATTAAGAAATTAAATTCTTAGTGTATTCAGTTTGAATAACGAAACTCAGGCACATGAAAAAAATATGCCTTGTTTGATTTTGCTTTGAGCATCTAGTTTTTAATTGTGTTAAAGACATATGTTTTTAATTAGCATTTAAAATGATCAGAATAGATTTCCTTTAAGTTGTAAGCTTTTTTTTCCTTTTTAGTTTGTCGGACCATTTGCCGATTCATACAAAGAAATCTTTGGTGATTATTCTGCTAACCCAGATCAAAAGTTCACCAAGACACCTCGAGAAGGGCTTAAGACACTGGCATCGATAAATAGTTACGCCAATGGTTGTAATACTTCAACAAATTGTACCAATTATAATGATACGGAAGTCTATCTGGCAATAGATGGGGCTGATATGGCAATAGTTTGTTTAGGAACTGGTAAGTTGAGAGAAGCTTGTGTAAGCAACATTTATTTTAAAGCGGATCAAAAGTTCCAAATGATTGGTAGTTGCGGATAACGTACGCATGACGGTATCCCAGTCCTTAAACTGTATTCTATTTGCTCCTTGGATTCCTGCATACAACGAATGTCTGGTAAGCCCGGGGGGGGGGGGGTACTCAAAAAAAAATTGGTAGGTATGTGAGATCCGCGATATCGAACATATGGTCTTGCGGAACGGATTTTTGGTCAAAAATAGGAAAAATGGAACGGATTTTTTCCCGGATTGAGGTCTCAGGAACTGCCTTTTTCCCATAAAAATACGACTATTTGAGCTGAAAATCGCTCAAAATTAGCTTGAAAACATAATAAAAGACATTTTGGAGTCATTTTCTTTGAAAATGGGGTCTTGGGAACTGAAGTAATCTTGAAAAGAGCATCTTGGGGAGCGGAAGAGGAGGCTTGAAAAGGGGGTCTCGAGGGCGGCACATACCCGTACCTTCCGTCAATGTGGGGCCGTCAATGTAAGTACCCCCCCCCCCCCCGGGCTGGTAAGTCTAAGCCATTTTTTTAGTTAGCTAAGTAGCTCATCACGTTACCATGGTATACATGTTGTATAGCGCAAAAGGCCTTCACCATGTTCACATGGTTGCATCACATTCTGTTATTGTTACCAAGAAACGGCTTTGAGCAAGGAAATACCTCAACGAATCGAAATGATCCGTACATTTCAGATTGTGTCAAGTTATCAATGGATTATGTTAACTTGGTCAATGTACGCTACGCATTCAACGTCTTTGGTGGAGTACGTAACGGTGTCCCTTATGATAGATTAATGTTTATATAATAAAAAAAAAACAGTTTTATAATCATTCCTGGCGTTAATTTCAGCATGCTCATAATATTGAATACTTTACCAATTCAATTTTAGGTATTGCAGTTGAAAAAGAGCAGAACGACAGACATGATTTAAACCTACCGGGCTATCAACATGAGCTTCTGAAGGATGTTGTCTATAATATGGAAGGTAATAAGTCTTTGTCACTATGTACATGGATTGTTTTCACCGTGCCTGTTGTGACAATTATCACAATCATTTATTTTTTTATAGATTTTTAAAAATGTTAACCATAACTTGTCTTGTTGAGAAGCTTTACCGACATATGCTGATAGAACAGGACTACTTTCGCATCGCTTTCAGTGATGTGGCACGTCGTGCACATTTGAAAAAAATAAGTCAAATAACAATTCCCACCTGCGGCAGATCTTTACTAGACTGTACAGAACATTCAGAGAGGATTAAAAATGCGATATTTAGAGACAGATGAGTTTGGTTACTCACTTTAAATGCATTCTTCTCTCCCGACATGGTATTATTTCTCGATCTTCTCTTTTTACAGAAAATAAGAAACCTGTTATCCTCCTTCTCTTCAACGCTGGCCCTCTGGATATCTCATGGGCGGTTTCTAGTTCAGCAGTTCAAGTCGTAATGGAATGCTTCTTTCCTAACCAGGCAACGGGAGATGCATTGTATCAAGTGTTTACTAACACTAATGGTGCAAATCCTGGCGGGAGATTGCCTGCCACGTGGCCAGCCAGTATGAGTCAGGTATGGTTTATTGGACATCTTGATAAACAGTGTATATAGTTTGTAACTTAATATCCTTCATTAAAGTTTCCTTTCCCCCATATTTTACGTACAGTCCTGCCAGCTGAAGATAAAGTAGCATATTTTGCTACGCATTGAAAATTCAATAGACAGATGGACATCTAACATCATCGTTATAACATCATCATTTATTTCAATTTAATCTGTATTTCCATAAAAAGTGAACATCAGAAATACATCATAATATACAAAATAAAGTAGAAAAAAGTTATACAAGGTAAGGAGGGCCAACAAGGCTCTATATATAACAAGAAGAAGAAAATTCAGCGATTATACAAAAGAATACGGGAGAGGTCCGGGACAGGGACAAGAGGGAAGACAAAAACAAGTCAGTTAGTTCTGTTATTAAAGCATGCATTTATCCCTAATATATTGTTCTTCAGAATAAATAAGAACGTCTTCTTCTGATCATTCTGTTCGAACTTGTAGCCCAATGTGGAATGAAATCTGCCAATCGGTTACACATTTTCGGACCCAACTAAAAAGTGAATTAAAGCTAACCAATGCATGTCAAACTTTAATAAAGTGTTTTTGACCTGTGCAATGAATCACTCGTAGGGATATGTTTCCAAATTTATTATGTGTTTGCAGTAAGGAGAAAATCTAAAAAATTAAACCTGTATTACATTTACTTTAGGTTCTACCCATCACAAATTACACAATGAAAGGGCGCACATACAGATATTTTGAAGGCGACCCCCTCTTTCCGTTTGGATATGGCATGTCATATACAGAATTTGACTATCACAATCTCGCCATAACACCATCATTTATCAAAGCATGTGACAATGTTACTGTGTCAGTGGTTGTTAGCAATATTGGGAAGTTAGCTGGTGACGAGGTGAGTTTGAACATGGTGATGGCAAACTTGAAGGTGAAAGGGACAGCCTGAAAAAAGACATGTTCTTCTTGGATGAAATAAGGGAGTTTCTCAATTGACATATGTTTTGTGAGAATATACAAATACAACATGGTATGAGGGGAAGTATCGCAAAATACTGTCCCCGAGTTATTGGATGATCGAGACTGCGCCTCGGGAGGAAATCTCCATCATCCAACACCGAAGAACAGTATTTTGCAATACTTCTCTGAAATAAACCATGTTGTATTTGTTTTACTACACCTCAAAAAAGTCCAAATATAACTTGAAAAGAAATCAAAAATCAACAAATTCAATACATTGCCGTGAGCCATACGATAGTACCATGCAGAATTTTTTACTACTTTCCCCGCATGTGTGTAAAACAGAGTATTAACGCACACGCGGGAAAGTAGCCAAAAATACTTTTTGCGCGACTCCGCTATTAAACTAATAAAAAGACTGTATTACCTTATAAATATTCAAGAGGTGTAGTAATACCGACTATTCAGGGTTCGACACATTTTCTTCACATCGAATCTTCTTACCGTTTCAACATGAGCATGCAACAAACTCAATTATTAAGTCAATTGCCACTAGGCACCATACATCACAACACTTACAAGTGGACAAAATTCAGATGTCCAAACATTAACTTCGGATTTACTCAAGCATGTCAAGTCACCCACACTGATTCTGACAGTTCTGTATTAGCCAATCAGAAACAAGAATGATTAGTTTCTTTATATTGGACAAACTACTCAACGCATTTTTATGAACTGAAATTTAAAATAATTTATTATTTATGTGCTAGGCCGCTTTTGAGAAGTTATGGCGTAGAAGTCAGTAAAAATAGGCCAAAATACGTGACAAAATTTTCAATTCCTTCGTACATAAAAATGCTTGCACCTAGCGATATTTTGCCTCAAATGCGGCCTGCTTATCGACGGCAAATTTTGATATATTCAACTTTACAAATTCTATGATTTTTCATTTCTTTAAGAGAAGCACACTAAAAAATGAATAAAAACACATGTATAGTATAGGAAATGTAGCTCTTTTACCTGATCAATATTTCAATATTTGACGATGTGTTTCGTGTTCTTTCTACTATCTCAAACGCATTATAATTGAATAGGGACAAAAGGAGTCAATATGAACGTAGAGGACACCAAGGTTGAACGAATAATTTCTCGGTTTGTGGCGTCTGTAAGCCTTGTGACATCGCTAAGTTGATTCGATTTCAACTTCCAATGTCCAGTAATTGCGAATCAACAGATTTATAACGCTATTATATGCCGCATGTCATGAGGAATGGGTGGTTCCAATCGGATCACCTTCAAGTTAACGGCCCGGGATTATCAAAGGTACCCAACTCAAACTGAATGTCCTTGCTTGACAATATCCGATGATCATATTTTTCAGTTCAGGAGTTAAGAATTTTATGTTGCATATATCTCATTCAAAAGCCCTTTATCTGACCAGTATAGATGAGTTGACATAGGACGTCAAGGGTCAACACCACTAATTCGCGCGCCATAGACTTTATATACAAAATATGTGTTTTATCAGGAGCTCTAGCTCGAAAAAGATCATGGGGACCCCCTCTTTTTTTGGGCTATTTTTTTCAGCAGAAGGATTTCTACAACATATCAAAAAATAAAGACCACTTTCACGGTAACTTTTTTCAATATCTATAGGATTTCGGAATAGTGTCATTTTTGCAACGTAAGTTCCGGCTCTTAGCCACGCATCGACACCCGGTCTTCATCCGCTAATAAAACATGCAGAATTCAAATATTACGCAAATTTCAAGTTGAAAACATATAGACTAGACTTGTGGCGATCTGCAAATACCGAATTCGATGACAAAAATAGCATTTAAAGCACCAAAAATCGGATATAAAGAAAAAATAAGGGACTATTACTGTGATAAACTTTGGCCGGAAGTGGCTCTCCTCGCATGATTTAGTGGTGTGTACCCTCAAGCCCGGCATTGTGCGCGGTCATATCCACTGTTCCTTGCCCGGCACTATGCGTGCGCAGAAGGTTTTATTTAGGACACATGCTTTCAAAATTCACGCCAAATCAAGTAGGGCTATTGAAATGTGCAGCAATCATTTGTTGTTCCCTCATGCATATCTGTGGACTAGCTCCATACCAGTGTTTATACACATTAGTGTCAACTCATCTCTTAACATATACCGGTATACCTTGTGTACTTTGCTGTAATAGGTCACCCAAGTCTACATCAGCTGGTCCAATCCTAGTGTTCCCGTCCCAGTTCATCAACTAGTAGAATTTGATCGTACCACTCTGAAACCAGGAGAAAAAGTCCAGCTGCGATTCGAGATTGTACCACGTGTTATGGCCGTTTACACAGACCAAGAAGTCATTGAACCGGGGCAGATCAACGTGTTTGTTGGTGGACAACAACCAAATCAGAAGGTCAAATTGAGCTCACCAGTTCTTGAGTCAAGTTTTGTGGTCATGGGTGAGGCTACTAGTTTGAAGCTTTGCAAGTATCCAGGATGGGGAAATTAAAACATGAAAAAAAGTATCATTTCGGGTTTTTTAAATTGGTCAGTTTGGATTGCAAATATAGATAGCAGTGATGTGTAATGTACCATCAATATCACCATTAGGGTCCCATGACACTCGGGATGATCGAAATAGTTGCTCAGAATTGGCAAAGTTGCTCAGAACTGGAAAGTTAAAATAAGGTTTTTCAATGTTGTATAAAGTTCTGCAACGTTTGCAATGTTATTTAAAGTTACCATCAGCAGCTTTGAAGAACTTTCAGTAACTTTGGGCAATCTTTGGCAACGTTATGTAACTTTATGCAACATTGGGCAACCTTCCGCAATGTTGTAGAACTGTGTAATATTGGTTTTCCTCCAAGGTGTCCTAGTGTCTATTTGGAGTATTGCTAAATAATACATTTGAAAGGGGTAACACGGAAACAACACCTTTCAGACCAAATCGTGCACTATTTGTAGCGGCCAGCTCACAATTATCTCCCAACAAAACTCTGTACATTTTTAGAATAAACCCCATATTGGTGCACTGAAAACGTTTATCAGTCAAAAAACATGTCTTATTTGACTAATTGAAAATTAGTCATGCAGAGTGATTTTTTCATTATTCATGAACAAATGCTGCAAATGTCTTTGAAATGTTGAAAAACAATTTTTGATGTTTAAAAAATAGTTTCCATCTCTAAATATTCAATTATTATTTAATTGATTAATGATTAATTAATTACAAGACTAATAAGTAAATATCAAATGCGTCTTTAATTAGTCAATTGACTAACTGAATGAAGCAGGACTAACTGAATGACGAATTAAATTACTAATTTCAGATAGATATTTACCATTAATTAGTCCGTTGCAATGACAAATCATGAATTATATTTGTAATTTTAAGTAAATACAGTTAGTCCTGCGTCATTCAGTTAGTCAATTGACTAATGAAAGACGCATTTGATATTCACTAATTAGTCATGTAATTTATCAAATTTAATATTTATAGATGGAAACGATTTTTAACCACCAAAAATTGTTTTTCAACATTTCAGAAACATTTACAACATTTTTTCATGAATAATGAAAAAATCACTCTGCATGACTAATTTTTAATTAGTCAAATAAGACATGTTTTTTGACTAATTAACGTTTTCAGTGTGTCAATGTACTTTAAAAGGAATGTTTCGATATTATGATTGTTATTTTTTGATACTAGTACATTCGTATTTCTTTCCCGGATTGCATTGAATCAAGCTGTCAAAATATACATAACATTATATGCCATTTCAAAAACATTTGTTTTGGCTTTATACAACAAACATGATCATTGTGCACTATGTGGGTTTAAAACTGTCCCTATCGAATGCAGGCCTCGTTTACACGTTACCTGGAAATCAGTTCTTTTTACCAAAGAATCCATGGGCCATTGTTTTCGATATGTCACAAACGTCACGAAACGTTGTATCTTACTTGAACTTGAGCATTTATAATCTTGGTAATCATTCTAACAGGATAAGCATACCTTGACTCTCCAACATAACATTAGACAATAGATTTGAATTCTGCTTCTTAGATTTAACCCAGTAGCCCGAACAAGTTGGAAAGTAGTGCAAATAAGTGCTATTCGTAAGATTGCGCTCAAGCGTGTCGAAATTTATGTATTATCGGATGTTTTTCCTAATAAATATTTATTATGAAGATCATTTTAGATCAGATAGGATCATTTTATCGTCTTGAATATTATGCAACCGACCATCCCAAAGAATGGTCCATGTTGTTCGTCACAATTGTTCTCTCCTTTGTTTTTCAATCCTGTCCATAAGTATTTGGAAGTAAATGTTAGATTTGGAATTGAATAAAATTTGTTGTCTTTTATTATACATGAATCTGATCAATCACTCACAGTCATCTACTGAAAAGATCTAAAGATTAAAACATTCCCTAAAGGGGTATATTGAACACCCAAATCTGATATTTTTATGCCTGCTTAGAGTTTAGTCACAATAACTCGTACGAACAGTTACGAGCAATGTTTAGTCCGTTTAAAAGGACCACGAGCAGTGAGTAAAGCGAGCAGCAAGGGCGTCGCGTGGTCCTATTAGATGGACTAAACACTAATCGTAACTGTTCGTACGAGTTATTGTAACCAAGCTCTTAGGAAACACTTGTATTCAAGTTGTCTATTGTCTAATAGACTAACCCATTTTTGCACATTCCTGCACCCCAATGTCCGCTTGGGCCATTCACTTGATGCAACCCGAATTGAAGCATTATTAGCGCGAATTTCAAATAGAATTCTGTCAGGCATGCAGTAAGCCTGCATTACATTATAGTTCAAACTGAATTCGATTTGAGATTCACGCACATTGTTTTGGTTGCATCAATTGGAGCTGGAGGGCTCATAGAAATACTGAGGTGTAGCTTTGTGTGAAAATCGACATCTATATTTACGGGTTTGCTAATCCCTTCCATTTGAACATCAGCACTCTATTGTTGTTAGTATCACAAACAGCGATAGAATCCATGCTATTTATGAAGGCAATCCCCATTGGTCTATCCAGATGCAATCTACTGTCCGAGACAAGATCTGTTGAAGACTGATCAATGGAAATAAGCGCTTTCAATGCCCCCGTTGCAGGGTTTAGAATCGCTACAGTGTTGTGTTCACTGTCACAAACGAGAAGATTTCCATCTGGAGTGATTACTACTCCAGAAGGACGCGGGAAATTGGCAGACGTGACGGATGCAGACCGTCTCCTCTGTGAATTTTGAGGCGCATAAGCCACATTTTGAATCAACTTTACAAAATCCCCATCAATTGTAAAGACTATAATAGCAGCAGATTGGCAATCTGTTACGTAAATAACAGTTTCTGTCTTGTTCAGAGCTACGTAGAGTGGATCTTTGAGACGATTTGAACCAATCACTTTATCAACGACGCCATTCGGTCTACAAACAAGAACACATTTGTTTTCCCGGTCACAAATGAACAGAAAGCCTCTTTTATCGCATATTATACCGTACGGTTTAGTTGGTTTATCAAATTTTCTTCCACGGAATTCAATTGTAAAGCACCCCCGTGGACGCCCATTACTACTGTACTGTAGAATTTCGTTGTTGAAGGAATCTGTAGCTATAATCGTACCATTCGGTAAACAACATACATCAGCAAGAACACGAGCTTTCTTTATCCTTAATGGAGCACGTGGAGTTGATTCAACTCCGCGCGAATTGAAGATCCGGAGAGTACTTCCTGAAGCTATAGCATATGTTCCGGAAGAAAGTTCAGCAATTCCGAGGGGATATAAGGGATCTAACGCTGGCCCTTCAACACACCTGTCAGACTCATGAACGAAATATATGCTTGAATTCCGGGACAATTTAGGAGAGGCAGACGAGGAATTCGGCAGATTTGTGACTACAGAAGGTGATGCTCTTTCAGCGGATGGTTGTCTGTTAGGTACAACTTGTTCACGCGATTGCTCTGGGCCATTAACAAAAGATTCATCAACTGATTTGAATACTTTCTCCTCCTTTAACTTGTTAAAGGGGGTACATGAGCTCAAAGAGCGATGTCTGATTTTATCACTGTAACTAGGTGAGAGAGATCTTGGCTTGATATCCTGCTTCATATTTAGTGGTAATGTTTTTGATCGTGCTGAATGTACTGACATACTTGATATATCATTTAGTGATCGTGGAGTCATTGGACAGGAGTGGAAACGACTCCGTTGATGCAAGAGTTCTTGAGATTTTGTCCGTAGAAACAGTCGTATATATTGCTTCAGAAAAATATCAGCCTTTTCTTGCTGCATAGAGTCATTGTAGTATTCCATAACTTCATACTGTACACGCTCAAACCGCCTAGATATAAGAGCAATATCCTGCAAACTCTGATCACCTTCCTTCAACAATTCTTTCCATTGCTCATTGCTTATTTCGTGACATTTCTCAAGTTCAGTTTTTTTACGATCGCATGATTGTCGTAGATCTCTTGCATTGGCGGCAATTTCACATTTTAAGCTTTGAAGCCGACCTGTTTCATCGTGAGCGTGAAGAGAAATGTCGTCATGAAGTTGGCGTTCTCTTTCTTGAAGACGCTTGACAAGATTTCCTACATCTGCCGTTATCTGTGTTTTACACTCAACAGCTGATGCAGCTATCATTTCTTGAACGTCTTGTATTCTGTTTATAATCAAGTCAAATGAATCAATTTGGTTTTCAATCTCTTTTAAGCTGTCAAGAGCCAACTCCGCAAGTCCCGGTTGCTTTAAATCACACTTTGTTGACGACTTTTTGTTTTCAGACAACATCGATATTTTAGAAGGTTGCTCAATGTCTCGTGGTTGAATTTGTCGGAACTCATCAATCATAGGCAATAACGTGTAATTGCTAAGGAATTGTTCAGGACCACCAACAGGAATCTTGTGGAAGTCTTTGCATGCTGGACATTGAATGACATTGCCTTTCACAGTGCGTCGAATACAAGCGAGACAGAAAGTATGTTGACAGGGTAGTGCCTTTGGAATGTTATAGATCTCCAGGCAAATTGCACACTCAAGATAACGGGATAGCCTTTCAACTGTTGCTTGAGCCATTTCAGACGTATTGTGCCCTAAGAATCTGTAAGAAAAATGATTGATAATGTGTATCATGCTACCGCTAATGTTATGGTTTCTTATAACTGACAATAACGACTTGGGTCTGGACCTAGAGAGGCTTATTTCTGATGTCATTGACAGACGGGTTTTGTAAACAACTGAAGGTTCTCTGTGAATAGGTGACTCATATCAAACTATACGAGTGTCAAAGCTTTTTTTTTCTTTCTGCTACGTATTCATCAAAGGACAATTATCATGATTATATTTGCGTTGTCATTATGAAAAGAATCTACACATATTCTAAAAGTGACACTATGCGGAAAGGCAACACAATAATATTTACACAACCACCCATCATTTTTCTCTTTTTCCTTCTAAACCCCTTCTGTAATTTTCCAAAAATGGAAATCTTCTGAGTTGTCAGGAGAAACAATGATCACTCACAAATCCGGATCACACATACACGATTGCTCATATAGTTGGAATAAAAATATTTTTACCTCTTTTTCGCTCGCTGGCAAACCAGCGAGCGGTCTTACATACGAGTGGAACTGAGTCTTCGTCAGATCTAATTTTTTAAATATTAATTTATACGAACTACTTAGACAGCAAATGAATGTTCAGATAGATTTTATAAATTTTATTTTACCTACGCTATAAAATTGATGCATTTTATTAACTTTGCTTTGATGTAATTTAGAAAAAACTGGGTATTTCTTTCAAGTTAATCGTGAAGTTTTGGAAATTCCTGAAACTGTGTTGGAGTCTAGAGCAAGTTGAATAATGATACAATATCTACGATTTGCTGCACGGTCAAACACATGATAAAATTATCCAATAGAACCACTTTTCACAACTTGTGTTTGCTGAGAATATCTTTGTTATTAAAATCAGCTGACTGACTTCGTGGGCCATTTAGGGACGCACCATTAGACTTCCAGGTGGGGGCTGGAAGTTTTTCCGAAAAAAACCACCTTGACTCACTATATAAGAGCATGGAGGTATGATAAGAGAAAACAGGTTTTCTGATATGAAGGGGGGGGGGGGTGATTGATTTGTGTGATTTTTATATGTTAAAAATTGAAAATAAAAGTACTGAAGTTCCCTTGTGTGACTTTGGTACAAAAGATAAAATAACTTGACTTACTGCTCGAGAAAAAAATAACCTTGACTCACATGAGGGGAAAAATAACTTGCCCCCTTACTACTTACTATTAAATACAGGGGTTAGGGGGCGAAGTCCCCGGTAAATTTTCAGATTTGTGATTTAAAAAAATCTTGCTTCTTGGAAGTAAAGAAAAATAACCAGCTATTTGTCTCGAAAAATTTCCGAAAAAACAATCTTGCCTCGGAGCTTCGGACCAAGTGTACTTTAGGTCCCATCCAGAATTTTAGGGTTAGGGTTTAGGGTTAGTGTTAGGGTTAGGGTTAGGGTTAGTTTAGGGTTAGGGTAAGGGTGTAGGGTTAGGGTTAGTTTTAGGGTTAGGGTTAGGGTTTAGGGTTAGGGTTAGGGTATAGTTTTTGATGGGACCTAAAGTATACCTTTTCCGGAGCTTCCAGCTCCCCCAGCTCCCCCCACCACTAAAAGTCAAATGGTGCGTCCCTTACATCCATGATTCTTAAAACATAACAAGACCATTGCGTAATACCAGATTTTGTGGTTTTACTACAAACACTTTGGTAAACATGGTTAAATGATTACTTATTTATTTTATGGATTAGATCTGGGATCTGTTTCAAGTATTTCTATTGAAATGTTAACACATAAAAAATATTCCTGATAATATTAATGAGACCCCTAGCTGGGGAGTACTCGAATTTGGTTTGGATAAGGACGTGCCTCTTGGAAAATTGAAAAGCCACCAATCCAAAAAAAAACCGGGGTACTCAAATTTGGTTTGGGTATGGACGTGCCTCCGGGAAATTTGAAAAGCCACCCAGGCAAAGACCAGTTTTCAAAAAAAATTGATCCATCCATTTACCAAATCTCCCAAATTTTGAGTCAAAGTTAATGAAAAAAAACCCACATTTTTTCCGCCCAAATTTTCAATATTTTGGCAAAATCATCTTAAGTTTTGAGAAGATAAGTCAAAATTTGCGCCATTTGCATGATTTTAGAAAATTTTGAAAAATGAATCCTTCAAAATACCACATTTTGCGAAGAAAAAAGACCGATTGAAAAACCAGATAGTCTGATAGGCCCCATGACACTCGGGAGGATTGACAAAGTTGCACAGTATTGACAATGTTGCCCAATGTTGCGCAAGGTTACACAAAGTTGGCCAATGTTGCGCAAAGTTACCCAATGTTGCTCAAAGTTACGCAAAGTTGCCCAATGTTGCACAAAGTTACGCAA